>OVBI01000512.1:0-70335 GCA_900406495.1 Sisymbrium altissimum | reverse complement strand
GGTTTCCTTTTCCCGATAAGTTAATATCGTCCTAATATCTCGGGTCTTTCCCTTTTCCACGCGAGATTCTCGTCTATCCATAGGCCGGCCTCGGCGGCTTAGGGGGCCGGCTTTATGCCGACGCGGATTGGCCTTGAAAGGGAAGTCGATTATGGGCCGGTGCGAATTCAGACGGGCTTTTTTGGGGCGGTGCTAACCTCAGACAATAGTTTGTAAGTAAACCTTAAAACCTAAACTCTAATCCTGAATTCTAAAAGTAAACCTTGAACCTAAAAAAGATATTTAATACCCAAACCATATATACAACCTAAATCTCTAATCCTAAAAACCTAAAACCTAGATATTGTATTATTTATACGGCTCAGAGATAATCCCTAAATCGTTTCCATACTTCTACACACAACACACCGACGGCTCAAAGATTTTTCAAAAAGTTTTTGTATTATTTCTTCTTGGTGACATATACCTATACGTATTCATGAATGGCATATATACAGAGAGAGAAAGAGAGAGAGAGAGACCGTTTGATACGCAGATTCGGCTCTGTACATCTAACAATGACTAAAAGACAGTAAATACACAGAGACACGCATGAATGAGTCCAAAGACATAAAATAGACCTTTTTCTCGTGGTCCACCTATTTATCCCAACATCTAAAGTTTATTTTTAAATATTTTATTTTCCGTACATTGTTGAAACATTATCGGATAATTTTCAATATTATTCATCGATTACTTTGATTTTTATTTTATGAGTAAAAAAGGAAGAAAAAAAAAGCGACGGGACGACAAATCTTTTTTTCCCAGCAAAGCATGAAAAAAAGCTCATTTCACTAAAATGGTAAAATGAAACAGAGAGGTTTTGAAGGGTTCCCACAAAAACGTGGCATCGGTTGTTTTTTCCCATCATGGCCCCCACACGCTTGGCACATGTAACTACATTCTCACGCACGTACTCATTAGGTTTCATAATAGTTATAAGAAGTTAAATATTATTAAAAAGATGTCATATAATTCATGATTCATATATTAGCTTTCAAATTTGTGTTAAATAAATAATTTTATTTTTGCTGAAGAATCTGTGTTATGTTAAGACTCAAATAGTTGTGGGCATTCAGTTTGGTTCTGGTTAATTATTTCAGTTTTTTAAATTGACTTTTTTTTTTGCCAAAAAAAAAAGATTTCATTCAGGATTATACAATAATTTGGTTCATGTTCTTTTAATTTTGGTTTTTTTGTTCTAAAAATAAATTTCAAACAGAATCAAATTATATTTATTTTTTTAGACAAAATTATAACAAATAAAAGTTTAATTAAAAATTATAGATTATAGATTCAATACTTTTTAATATGAATATTTAAAAATTAATTTTTGCTAATTAGGCGATTCAATTCGAGTTTAATTAATTCAATTTATACATATTTATTCCACTCGAATTATTTATTATAATTTAGTTTAGTTTGAATTCAAAAAATTCGATTTAAATTTAGTAATTTAAACTCGATTCAGAAATTTTTTTAATCATAATTAAAAGTATATACAAGAAAAAATATATAACTGACTATAGCATAAATTGATATATATTGTTATAATCTGACATATATTATGAAAAATATTAAAAAATTTTATTGCAAGTTTTACTCATAAAAATAATATTTTACATTCAAATATAAAGGAATTAGACTATTTATGTAACGAGATGACTTCATGAATTATTTCTGGAGGAAGAAGGTATTTCTCCAACAAACCTTCAAAGATTATAAATTTTAAGTTATAACATCTCAATATTTTTTAAGAATAATAAAATTCTTAATTTTTTATATTTTTAATCAAGACTATACATTATATAGGAGTTGAAATATTCAGTTTAATGTAAATCAATTCCAACTTTTTGTGGAGATTAAAACTCATTATTTTGTACTATTCACTCATTACATTTTAGAATATATTACATATTACATGGGATTTTCATTAGTTTTTTATTACAAAAAAGGTCAAGAAAAAGAGAAAGATGGAGTTATGAAAGAAGAGATTTTAAAATTCATATTTACAAAATCTCTACATTTAATATTTTATTATTGACTTAATCTTTTTAATTTAATTAAATTATAAAAAAAATAAAATAATAATATAAATTTTTTCAGAATTCTAATTTTGAAGACTAAGGGATAATCATATTTTTGTGAAATTAAAATTATAAATTTAGTGCAAACAATGATTTGTAGTCCAATGGTTTTTTTATCAAGAGTATCGGTATATATTATTGCTAGAATTCTTTATTCAGTGTGTTTCATAGAAAAATAAAATTTAATAACTGAGTGATTGACCAAAANGTGATTTACCAAAAAAAAAAAAAAAGTTAAAAATGAAAAAAAAAAGTAAAAAGAACAAAAGATATTGAGACACAGTAATAACTTCTCAGTAATGCATGACCTGGCAAGCGTGGAGAGGAATCAACACGTGTAGCATATGCGATGCCAGCCTCCAACTTTTTTTTTGTCTTCTGCTACGTTCAACGAGTACATTAAAGAGGAAACAAGGTGAATTTTACCAAAATACCCCTTAAGATTCTGATATGATAGACACTGACCAATCAAATCACTGTTTAAATATTTTTTTAATTATTTTAGTAAATCCTTCCTATTTTTCCTTTGGTCAAAAGAAAACTGCAAGATGTGTTTTAAATTTTCTTTTAACTATTTTAGTTAATGATTCCTAATTTTTGTATAGTCAAAACAAAACTGAAATAAAATCTTAAATTTAGGTAGATTTCATTTCCTTTTGTTATGTCCTAGAAAATACTAACAAGATTAGAAAAAACAGCATTTACGCAAAAATATGTTCCCTTTTTTACTTTGTTTTAAATTCATTCAAATTACTTCATACGGGAACATATCAGGTTTCACGGAAAGATGACTAAAGGAAAAAAAAAAAACAGATTTCATGAAAAATAGGGTAAAACTTTCTTTGTTTGAACGTCATTAACAAAAAAAAATTAATAATTTAGGGATATACAATAACACTACAAGTCAAGTCAATCATAAAGCTATATACGGTCACATGTGCTGGTGTTTGTTAAGATATTTGAGATTATACTACTTTAAAAAATAAAAGGAAATTAAATAATATTTAAAACATATAATTGGAAAAGGATAAGTTATTCTCTTTCTAGAAAAAAAAAATTAAAAATGGTATCAACAAATCTCTTATTTTTAAATATTTTGACTTTTTCTCTCTCTCTCTCTCCCTTAAATAAAAGCCACCCTCCTTTGTTTTTCTTCACCAGTCACAACCACAAACCTCTCGAAAACTCTCTCTTTAACCTTTGAAAAAGAAAACGCATATCAATATGGCTGTTGAAGCAAGACATATGAATCTATTCGCTTCTCAGTTTATCACCAACAGGTAGATTCATTTCTCCTTTAAACTTCTTCTATAATCCACTTTTATGTTCTTTTTTGCAGTTTTATTAATTTTGTTTTTTTTTTCTCTTACAGAGAATGTGTTAAACCGCAACCAACCATGAACAACGAAACCGCAGGTGGTTTTCCGGTAGATCAACAGTTACATTACATACAATCTCGCGCCATAGATCCAAGCTTCAACAAATCAGAAAGCGATCTAACGTACAACTTCAACCAATCACCAGCTCCTCAAGCGATAACTAAGCGTCAGAGAGATTACACGTTTGACTCTGACGCTCTAATCGCATCGCAGAAGCGTAGGTTAAACGTTTTTGATACGTCAGCTGCGTCTCTAATAGACGCGGAACTTGTTTCTCAGATCCAACAACAACAGTCAGAAATCGACAGGTTCGTTGCTCAACAAACGGAAACGTTAAGATTAGAGTTAGAAGCGAGGCAAAGAACGCAAACGCGGATGTTAGCGTCAGCGGTTCAAACGGCGATTATAAAAAAGCTTAAAGCGAAAGACGACGAGATTGTCCGAATAGGGAAACTGAACTGGGTTTTGCAAGAACGTGTGAAGAGTCTTTACGTTGAGAATCAGATCTGGCGTGATCTTGCACAAACCAATGAAGCTACAGCGAACACTCTTCGATCGAATCTTGAACAAGTTCTTGCTCAGGTCGATGATTTGCCGGCGAACGTAACCGGTGGAGATGCTTTACGTGGTCATGTAGAAGAAGATGCAGAGTCGAGCTGTGGAAGCTGTGATGGAGCTGATGGCGATGATGTTACGGCGGTGAATGGAGGTTGTAGACGGTGCGGTGAAAGAACGGCGAGTGTGTTGGTGTTGCCTTGCCGTCATTTGTGTCTTTGTACGGTTTGTGGTTCGGCTTTGTTACAGGCGTGCCCTGTATGCGATACGGTCATGAATGCTAGTGTACATGTTAACATGTCATGACCATAATTTTTTAAATTTTTAAATTTTTTTTTTTTTTTTTACTCTAGTTTTTTAATTTTTTTAGTGAAAAGGTTAAATAGTAAAATAGGGGATAAAGAGGAAAATAGAAATATGACTCTTTTTATAACCTTTTTGGGTACTATTAATTATGGAATTGATTCTTTTGTTTGTAGTTTTGTATACAATCTTTTAAAGTAAATTGCAATTTTTTTTCTTAATCTGTGCGAAAGTATATAGATTTACAAATTTGTTTTCAATCAATACGATCTCATTTTTTGAGATATTTAAAAATAAAAAGATGGTTACGGGATATATTATCAAATCACGGAATGATATAATTTTTCTAATTTGATAATTAAACTTACGAACAAAGATAAATAACTTAAGATTACCCCATCACTATATAAAAGGGTGATTCGACATAATTGTATAAAGAAAATTTTGAAATTTGAAATAAATATCATCTTTTTGTACATCTTAATAAAAATAAAGAAATAGATAGAATTAACTCGTTATTTGACATTACTACTAATATTTTTGATATAAACATGAATTGGATGATTAACCAAATTGCTACTATATGAAAGTATAGAGCAATTTTTGGTCAAGTAAGTTGAATTCCTTGTCCACATCTTAAAAAATGAATTACCTCCAACAAGTATTTTCCACTGCCTTGGTCTGAATTTTTTTAAATTCACTAGTTATCATTTTTCTTTCAGTGTCCATCCACATACTCAATGGTTTAGTTTATTGTGTTCATGTTTGCCAACACACTCAACCTTCACTAGGTCAATACCATGCATTTTCAGTGTCCATCCACATACTCAATGGTTTAGTTTATTGTGTTCATGTTTGCCAACACACTCAACCTTCACTAGGTCAATACCATGCATGTTTTAGTTTCTCGTAACAGCATTAACTAAATATATTTGTATATTAAATAAAATAAAAAAAAATTATATATTTTTTTCAATTTTTTCCATTAAAATCATGATGCAATCGTATTGGTTTAGTTTAAAACTTATAAACTTCCTTAGTCCTTACGTTATCGTACTTTGATAATGAAATCATGTTTATCAGTTTGGTTAAACTTGAAAGCACGTCCTATCTTTGTAAGATAGAGATAATCTGTTGACATTATTATCGTCATTATTGTTATTCATATTATAAAAAATCTATTATTTTGTTACTTTCCTGGAAACTTCACTCGAAACCAAAAATGGAAGTTGCAAAAGACGACATAATAATTGAATGGGGAAAATAAATCTTGAAAAATCTCACATGTTTATGTGAGGTGGTCCTTGGCCTTTTACGTTTTCTCTGGACAAGCAATTACATACAACAAATATAGGAAAATATTATTCTAAACTTCAGGAAGTTATTGAGGAATATAATTCATAGTTCAAAGTAAAAATGTGTTGAATTGGCATTGATGAAATATTTGACATATCTGCGATATTTTTTGAATTATCCATTAGTTAGCAAATTAAAATTAACATTGTAAATTTGTAATAGTTGAAAACTTATATTTTGGGAAATTTTGTATATCCATATTGATTTTAGCTTCCTCAAAATTTCATACTACAAGGTTTTTTCCGTTCTAATTATATTAGACAAACCCAAATTCTCTTATTTACTCGAATGTTATTGGGAATCTTTTTTCGGTCAAACTGTCATTATTGCATATAGAAACAAGCACATAATAATTAAAAAATTTTAGCATCTATTTAAAAAAAAAAATAATTTTCAAAAATCAATTCCCATTACTGCTTTCGAAAGGTTATGAATAGATGTCGCAGTCGCTAATAATGAAATTGTCCAGTGACGTTTAACATAACAAAAAAGTAAATATATTAATTTTCTAAGAAAATCAAATTTCGCTATCCCAACTATAAAAAAAGTAGCAAGGAAAACGTCATAAAAAGCAATAGTCTGAATTTGATACCTTCAACGACATTTGCAAGTCTTAGTCATTATTGTTTGTCGTGTAATAAACTTTAAAATTAGAGTCGTATCTTGTGCAGTGCATATAGACAAAAAAAGACCCCATAATTATTTATACAACTAGATTAAATAATAAAATAAATGAATTCAAATATATATACCATTTAAGGTTCATATCATAGCGCAGAACGATGAATACGATGTGTGAATTCACGATTTACGATGATTGCGTCCAAGAAACGTTACAATGTCGCAATCCAATAGAGTATTTATATTTTCCCACAAATTAAATAACGTATCCAACAACTCTTTATTGATGAAAATTCGATATTTGGTTAGATGATTCACATCCTTTCACATCTTGACTGAAACCATATTTCCTTAATTAAGTAGCCACTCTATCTTAATTAACACTAATTATATATATATATATTCTCTTAGTCAACATAGCAACATCATTTTAAAACTTCAAATGTACCTTTTTATTACAAACATCTAATTTATCCGTAGATGAAACAAAATTTTAAAAGTCAATTGCTTATAAGACAATGCATATTATCCGTTCTTCTTTTTTGCTTGTTTGGAAAAAGGGTTAATAATATACTTAGTTTACATCATTCATAGTGAAAAACCAACCAATTTGGAATCAGTAGCAGAACCAGAAACTTTTTTTTGACTGGGGTCAAAAATATATACTAATAAATTATTTATAAATTACTAAAAATTGCAAATATATTTTATATTTACTTATAATTTAAAAATTATTTTTATTACGATTTTATTTGTTACAACTTAAAATATTTTCTAGTAAAACATAAGGATAACCATTTAAAAACTGATTAAGATTTTGTAATATAATTTTATTCCTGAAAATATTTGTAACGATTTCAAAAGATATATTTAAAATTAAAAATAACTTTTTTGTCATATTAAAACTAATTTTAATATTCTATAAATAATTAAAACTAAAATTTTCAGAATAAAATTCAGCATTCTCAATACTTATGAGAAATAAGGCCAACAAAAGCTTTTTCAAAGTTTGATTTTTTTTTAATGTTTTGTTAGAAATTTAGCTAAGAATTATATAAAATCCATATAAACTATAGATTATTCATTATTGTATTTTAAGTGGTCTTAAACTAAAAGTGAACCCAAAATCTAAACAAAAATATGAACTGAAATATGATGTCTAATTATTTAATTAAATCAAGCTTTGGTTTTATTGAATTTATTATTTTTATGGGGTCAACTAACAATTTTTGATGGGGTCATAATTATTTTAATTAAGAAAAGACAAATATTTTGTAAAATTAGGTGGGTTCAGCTGACCCCCTTCCTTGTATATAGTTCCGCCCCTGTTTGGAATCATAGAGGTTACATGGGAGCATATGATATCTGACCACAAGACCGAGCCTCTTTAAGTCTACGAGGTTCATCAAACGAGAAATGAAAGATACGGAGAAAAAAGAAAAACTCGAACGTAACTTATCAAATTTTGCCAGTTAGGCTTAGCCAGTCTTCATGTTCTTCAATTATATTGACCAATTGTTGATAATCCGTTTGAAGTATACCCTAATTGAAGGGATGATTTCATAGCCCAGATTAAAGTACTGAATTCCACATGGAGAGGAGATCTCAGTTACTTGCCGCTGAACCAACCATCAGCCCTCTATCCGCCAACATAAACACCAAACCACTACTAATTAAAGAGCTCATCCGTCTTATGCCAATAAGCATCACTTTCTTTAAGTGTTGCAAATAAACAAAAGCAAAAGCTTATTTAAAAAACATTAAGTGGTATTGTTTATGTAATGTAGGAACAGACAATAATAAACTGTGTTATGGTTTTAAAGTTCAGTAATATTTGCGCGCACACTTATTGTTAGAGGCATAAAGACTTAGAGCTATTGAGATTGTGAAAATAAGAACTTGGTGAGCAAGCATCAAAGACAAACAAGTACTATACGCAAGCACTAACTCAGGTTAATGTAAGTTGAACATGGGTTGAGTTAAGGTTTTGAAACCATAACGAGGAGCCTCTACAATTTTCCTTGTAGCAGTTGAAATTTTTATAGTAGTTTTCCTAACAGTGGAAGTTTGTGTAGCAGTTCTCGTACTATTTGCAGTTTTTGTTACTGGAACTTTGATAGCAGTGATCTCTTCAGTTTCATAATAAGTTCTTTTTTTCTCTTTGTACTGCTTTCCAAAAGCAATTCACACATTAGATATTTCACATAAGCTGAGCACTAAATTGAACCACGATTTCCTCTTCATCCATCGTTAGATTCTTAATCTTTGATGCCATCAAATCTAAGCTTAGTTTTTTTTAACACTTGTATAGTACCTTCAAACATGTTCTCCAATGTTTTCCACGTCTTCTTATCTGATGTACATTGATAAATCAACTTGATGTGTTCTTCTCTTCAGCATTGCATTGATCTCTCAGCTTAAGAACTTCAAATTTCTTATCATTAGTCATCATAGAGCCCCTAACTAACCTCAATCGAATTCCAACAATCTTCATGAAGACCACTGATAAAAACTTGAATAATTCAGTATCCGTAATTTTTGATAAATCAAGTCGTGGTGGTCTTTTCATAGATGTACATTCTTGATATGACTCCATCAATCTCGATTTCAAATTCTGTCCTACTTCTTGAACTATCTTTCTATCTTCACCCTTGATCTAATCTGAAACAGGACTAAATCGTCAGAATCTTCTTTGATACCACTTGTAAATATGTACGTGAGGTAAGAACAATGTGTAGAAAATAAAAGACACACAAATTTTTAACGAGGTATCAGTTTTTCCTACTCCAAATCGATTTCATTAGAATAAGAAACTAAATACAACCAATTCACAAACGCGTAAATCAAGCGCAACCCTCTTGATTTACCACTCTGTTCTATAACAAGAACTCTTCAGAATAAACTAATCATAAGCTAAATTCTCCCTGAGCCTATAGACTTCAATTGTTCAGAATCTTTGGAACGATGTCACACACGTACGTCAGAATCTTCTAGTAATCAACGTAATACTAAAATCCAAGAGTTGTTTGTTCTCATTGCAATATGTCGGAACATACGGTAGATCAGTGTTATAAATAATTACATGGGTATCCACTAGGATGAAAGCCAAAATGGGATAACAACTATTAGTTACTTCTTTACCAAGTCTGCAAACCTAACGTAGTAACGTTCATATCTGAACACTTTTTAATATATTTCAATAGATTTTAAATAACTATACTGAGAAGTTTTGAGAATGCTTTTACTCTTTTCTCCAGGATATTTGAACTGTTTAGATTTACTCATTTACAAGATATGAAAATCAAGCATTCTAGAGATTGGATGTTCCATGGGTCAGAAGGTTTGCATCAGATGGAGGATTTCTACGATGCGATTTTGCTCAAATTTAAACACAGAATAACAGAATCTATTAATTATATTTCATCTTCAAGTGGTTTAAGGATAATCCAACGGTTAAATCTCAAAATATGTAGACATTTCCAACATTCACTTAGAAAACTGTAGAAGTTTGCTTCCACGCTTCCGCAACTTCCAGTACCATGTATCATAGACAAAAACTTAAACAGAACAAAAAAAAAAACTTAATAGACAAACTGAACTCACATTACACAAAACAAAGATAAAAAAAAAAAAAATTGAAGCAAAGCACAATCGCATGAAAATCACGTTATTCGTGTTCGTATGGTACATAAAACGAGTTATTTACCCTCATTTCAATATAATCACAGTTTCATAGAAAGAGTTTGACAACTTTCTACGCCCATTTGGCCAGGATTGACATTCCACCGCAGCCAAGTAGAGCGGCAAAGAAACACTTGATCTGAAGCTTGATGCTACCTTGGAGCTTTGGTCCCATGAACTCGGCTGCTAGAAGGTCAACGAGGGCCATGTAGATGAGGAGTCCTGCAGAGCAGGCATTGAGCAGCCCGACAGTGATCAAGGCGGTCGGGCTGTTATCCCTGTAGATGCTGGACAATGCAATCCCTAAAACGATTCCAAATGGTGTCGTAACCGCAAAAAAGAAAGCCATCACGAACTTTTTCACATTCGTATATTCCGCCTATTCACAATTACCATATTTGTTAATAAATAATTAAACAAGTAATAATATCTGTAGTTGACATAATAAGATATGAGTGGTTAACAAAAAAAAAAACAGAATACGATATGAATAATCCAAGCTATACATATCCCGATTGGGTAATTTGATTTTTTCGATTTCCTTGTACAAATATATCGAACACCTTAGTACGTATACGTTACCTGGAGGATGCAGCCGCCTAGACCCATGCCTTCAAACATTTGATGAAAGCAAAGAGCTGCAATGAGACCTTTAATGGTGCATGTGTCATTTGTTGCACCTAGAGATAGTCCAATGACCACGGAGTGAACTATGATTCCAAGCTCCAAAACCTATCAATATGTGTTTTATATAACCATATGAAAATGAAATGGTCAACTAAATGGGTAGAACGTATAACATTTTGAAATGGTACGTTTATATGGTGTACTAACCATAGCAATGACGCGGTATCGCAATAACTGTGAACCGCCTTCATCTTTAGTACTTAATGTAACGCCGTGACCGTGGCTATGACCATGAGTTATCGCTCTCTCCTGATCCCCATTACTAGCAGCAGGCACGATTTCACTACCGTTCTTGCTACTGTAAAAGCTAGTAGCCATGGAGTCGATGGCTAGAGTGACAAGTCCTGACAACATAGCGACAAAGCCCGTGAATGGGAACTTGTGCCATGGGTCGTCCTCTAGACATTCCGATGACAACATCTCGAAAGAGTCCGGTAGAACATGCATGAAACTTGTTCCCAGGATGATTCCGGACGCGAAAGCCTTAACGATTGTGAAAACGTTACCATCCGGATGGAGAAATGGAACGTATCTGCTGAAAAGAGGAGCCGAGACGCCTATCATGCTGGTCAAGAGGATGGCTACAATAGATATAATTTTTAGAGGTAAGGCTTTAGCCTTGTTAACGCATGGGTTTGTTGATTCGGCTTCACATTCCTCTGGCGCCGTTGACATCACCGGAGATACGGTGAAGCTGATAAGGACTAGGACAAAGAAGAAGAGCTTCATGATTGTTGCTAAAGCCGCCATTATAATTGTTTCAGTTGCTTCTCTTTGTTTTTGTCTTCTTTAGATGTTTTGTACTCTTGAGTTCTGTTTGGGCTTTGTTATGCGACTTAAGCTTATATAGGAAAAATCTTGACAGGCTATTCCCATGCCGGAATTTTGCTGACGTTGTATATGTACCATCTTATTATCTTAATAGGGAGAAAGAATGACACGAAGGTGAAATACTAATTATTTTTTGAAAAGATAATTATTGTTTATGTTGGGATTTGGTGAAATTGCAACATTCTTGCTCACGTACGTAATATGGAGTTGTACGGATCTTGCCTTTACCCAAGTCGTACAACGCGTACGGTCACTGATATAGGTGGGTGGGAGAAATAGTATAAAACTTTTAAAAATCTAAACTAGATAATTAATTTTGTGACGTTTTTTCGCAGAATGATACCAATGATTCAAAAGATGTTGTGATGCATATTAGATAAGCTATTTTAAAAAGGGTTTGATTGTTTCAAAGTTGAACCGGCTTTTATTCTTGGCCCATTGGAGATTATGGACTTCAGTCCAGAACTTTTTGGATTTAAGAACAAAAAGAGAATTGTTTCAAAGTTTAATATGCTGAAAAATAAGAAAAAGGCTCGCATTAAAACCTTATGGAGTAAAAGAATGTCATCAAATATAATATTTGTGCCTATTTCACCAAAATATATCTATATCAATTAAATCTTTCATGATTTTAATCCAATTTACAAATATTAGTATAATATTAATTAGTGGTGTTCTAATACGTCCAATTAAAATATGTATCACAAATTATCGTTTACAGACTTTTTATGTGCGTTGGAGAGAGTGTCTGGTAGGGAAAAAGGGTCTTCTGATATGAAAAGAAAGAGAGAACACCAGCTGGATAAACATAGATGTCCTATTTGTAATACATGCACACTGATTGTTATAGGTATAGAGAGTTAGTGCGAATGATATCCGGGCCAGTGGCCACTGTTGAAATTCTCTAAATTTTAAAATGTAAGATATTTCCTTCACATGAGTATTTTTTAATCTGGAAAAATAAATTTCATTTTATTTTAAATAGCACCATGGTGTAAAGAAAAAAGAAAAAAAAAGCACCATGGAGTACTCATGGACCACGCTTGTTTGGTCGTAGATTCATTTATCTAGATCATTTATATTGTTCGGTACAATTTTTCTGACTACCCCCAATAGTTAGAGTCTGTATTTTAAGCCTTATTGTGTATTTTCTTACATTTACATATATGGATTAGTTTTGTCGTAGGCGCATTTTAATTCGCAGAATTGAACAGATTTAAAGCTATATAAAATTTCAGTTATAGACTTATTGTTTAGATTTTGACCCCAAAAAAAAGAAAAACACTTATTGTTAAATTAAAGAACTCACAATACAACAGAGACATCAAAAAGGAAAGCACATTCGCTTAGTCACATTTATTTATGATACGGAAAAATATATTATTTACACTCACTCAAATAAAGTTACAGTCCCACAGAAATTGAAAACTATCATGTTAAAGAGCTTAAGCCCACTTGGCGAGGACTGACATTCCACCGCAACCGAGCAAAGCCGCCCCGAAACAGTTAAGCTGAAGCTTGACGCTTCCTTGGAGCATTGATCCCATAAACTCTGCGGCTAGAAGGTCGACGAGCGCCATGTAAATGAGCAGTCCCGCAGAGCATGCGTTAAGTAGCCCGACCGTGATTAATGCGGTTGGACTATTGTCCGTGTAAACGTTTGACAAAGCTATACCAAGAGCGATCCCAAATGGTGTTGTAACCGCAAAGAAGAAAGCCATCACGAATTTCTTCACATTTGTATACTCTGCCTATTAAAAAGTTGTACATATTTCTGTCGTTATATAGTTATAAGTCCAATAATATCTAAGAAAAATACTAAAATCATCTTTTCGTCAATGACTTTTTTATTTCAAAATACATTTATCGAAAGTAACATTTACAAATATAAAATTTCACATTATTATTTTCCAATCTTCATGTTTGTATTATGGTTTAAACTTTTTAGATTTGATGAAAAAAATATATTATGGTGCTGGGAGAAATTATTGTTTTATTTCAAGGTTTTGTTTAGTATTGTTTCAAACCAGAGACTAAAACGGATTTGAATTTAACAAACAAACAATATTACCTGGAGGATGCAACCACCAAGACCCATGCCTTCAAACATTTGATGGAAGCAAAGAGCTGCAATAAGACCTTTAATGGTGCATGTATCATTTGTTGCACCTAAAGATAGTCCAATAACCACCGAGTGAACTATAATCCCAAGCTCTAGTACCTAAATTTACACATATAATCATTCAATATTTGGATATTTGCAATTCGAAATGTATAGTACGTTCGATGTAACATAAGCTAACTGAGCTTATAATGAAGAACTAACCATGGCGATAACTCGGTAACGCAATAGTTGTTTTGAGCAGGTAGGGTTACGTTCTTCAGTTGTAATAGGTAAATGATCGATTTGGATTATCATTGGAGTACTCTTGTCTTCACTGTCGTCACAGACAGCTTTCCTTGTATAGAGACTTGTAGCAATAGAATCAATAGCGAGAGTTACGAGACCGGACAACATAGCGACAAAGCCCGTGAAGGGAAACTTGTGCCATGGATCGTCTTCAAGACATGGTGAGGACAACATCTCGAAAGAATCCGGCAATACGTGCATGAAACCGGTTCCTAAGATGATCCCGGATGCAAAACACTTGACGATCATGAAGATTTTACTGTCTGGACTAAGGAACGAGACATATCTGCTAAAGAGAGGAGCCGTGACTCCGATCATGCTTGTCACGAGAATAGCAACGATAGCTATGATTTTGAGGGGTAATGCTTTGGTTTTGTCGACGCAAGAATTCGTTGAATCGGTTTCGCATTCTTTGGGAACCGTTGAGATCGCCGGAGAGATGGCAAAGGAGATTAAGAGAAGTACGACGAAGATTAGATTCATGTGTTCTGTGGTTGTAGCCATTTTTAGGTTTTGGTTTGTAGTAAAAAAAAATGTTTGTAATGTATATGTTTTACGACTCATATACATATATAGAGGACTACTACATAATGTGCCAGCTGTGTTTATCAGATGATATTGACATGGATTATTGTTCGTTTTATATCTAGAGAGAACAAAAACGCATGACACACGAGTCAATATCCGTATAGGTAGAAATGTTCAACGCGATGCAATACATTACGTCAAGGTTTATTTGGTTATAGGTAGATTAGTTTATTCTAATGGATGTAAATAAGAGAAAAATAACTAAAAGTGTGACACGTTTAAGTATAACATAAATACATTAAACATACCAAACCTAGCTGAAATGATATATTATATAAAGTATCATATATTCCCTATATATCAGTACTTCATTCCATGGAATTTTGGCCAGGCTCACGCCGATTGAGGATTTATAAGCTTCCTTCATGCGTTCGATCGTTAATTAGTCAACGTTAATTATACGACTAAAATAAAGTTTCATTAATCTACAAGACTACAATTATATAAGATTCTAGTTTATATTTGAACGATCTATATAGTTTATTTCTCTAGAAGCAAGAGGGGCTCTTGCTTTGGACCAGAAGAAAAGATACTAAGTAGTGAATATATTTTACGAATTTCTTGCTGCCATCAATATTTTCCACTGCAGAAGAAAATAGATTTGCAAGTAATTTCTTACTAGTTTTTTTTCATATTTTTAAGTGATTAGATTATTTAATATATATTTGTCGGAGGTTTTTATTTAATTTTGATCAAGATTAGTTATTAGACTCGTACCAAAAAAAAGATTAGTTATTAGACGTTGCAAAACTAAAGGAAAACATATACGGATCACAGATTTATGTTTTATGTAAATGAGGCAAGAATTTAAGGTTTATCTTAACCAAAATTTTTTAAAAATTTTTTTAGACTAGAAACAGGTGTATGTGGATTGAAGGAAGTCTATTCAATCATCAAACATGCGAAACGATATGATATTTATAAGGTTCTGAGATGATTTTAAGTATTGGAAAATTATTAATTATAACTTTTAAATTATCGAAATAATCACTTTAAATAGTAATAAATATATATATATATATATATATATATGCATATTTAATTATTTATTTTAAATTAGAAAACTACTCTGTAACACCAATACACCATACTTTATGGGATCTTTTATAGTTCCTATCGAAATACAAGAATAGATCTGATTTTCTGCGATGTTAGTAAAAAAAAAAGACATCTGACGGCTATATCAGGGTTATACCAATCAAACGTGACGCAATTGATTTGGCTAGGTTGTAAAAATCCTCCATTTCACCACAAAACTCATCACGGACTCGAGCTGGGCATAACGAACGTAACCCAAAAAATCAATATCTATTTTAAACTAACTTTATCAAAGCTGGGCTAAACCAAATCAGAAGAGCCCGTCACAGCCTTGGGCCCTCTAATTTCGTCTATTGTTGCTACCGGGAATTGGTAATTTCTGCTAGTTGCACTGTTTTCTCATCATATATATTCAAATAGGTGAAAATCCTTTTTTTAAATAATATTATAGGTTTTCAAATTGAGTTGTAATTAATCTGAACAAAGAAGTTTAGTGGTAGTTAAACCAAGACTTAGGGAATTAACTCACTTTGTTAGACCACTTGAATTAATGCATAAATTAAACCGTATAGTGGATTTTGGCTAAAAAGTATGTTCACCCTAACAAAACCAGTGTTGATTTTTAACTTTTGTTTGAAAAATTGGTAACCAGATACTCATTTTTTAAAAAGAAAGTGAAGTTGTTTTGGTTTATAAGTACCATTGGTTTGCTTATACCAAATTTTAATCCTATTTAAAATTTTTTAACATTAATTTATTATTTTATTATTAATTATAAAATTATTATATCAAGAAAATTATAATAGATAATTTTCTCATTTTACAAGAACATACACTAAATGGTTTTACTTACTTCACAATAAAATTTTTAATTGTTTTTTATGTAAACTTATCTTTATTACTCTGTCTAGATGACAAGAACATTGCATTTTCAAAAATTTGAATCTTAAACTTCATAGTATAGAATGTATTAGTAAATCTTTGATAGTCATCAGTGTGGTCATGTATGTTTCCACGAACTTATATAATAGCTTTATAGAAAACTTTGTCGGTGTTTTATTTGTATTTTATGAAAACTCCTTCACAAAGATAAATAACATATTGATATCCTTAGATTTTTAGTCTATATAATATATCTAAATGATTCGGTTTTCTTAAATAATCATTTATGTAAACTTTGATAAACTGTACAGTCAGCGTAGCTTTTCAGCAGAAGCATAACCGACACATCCCCTTTGTATGTTTCAATTTTGTTTAGTTATCAACTTACCAATTTGAATTAAAGAATATGTTTTTTGTTTCTCTTCCAAACTGAACATTTACCATACATCCGTAACTAAATCATGTCTAAGAAATATTTTAAAATAAATATATTTCAAAAAATGGACTCTTGTGAAGAAGACTACATACATCTGGAATTTTTAACCACTGACATTTTTAAAAATATATATAGTAAATATAGTTTTTAATTGATGACCATTTTTTAAGAGTTAAAAAGTGATCATATATCGAATTCCATTTTTTTGAGAAAATATATTAATGATATAAATTTATAGAGAGTTTTTAGAGTGTTGTAATAACATAGAATTGTTCGTCATAGTTATGTATATTGTAAAAGTAATTGTCTCTTGTAAATATGATATATAAGTATAACTGTTCCTTGTCAATTCATATGTTACATAAAAAAATTGCATCGTGAAAGTAATGTTAGTAGAATTTCATTATTCGATTTGCAATATAATTATATTAAGTCTTTTTGATGATATAATAAATGATAAAAATTAGCAAATTATAAATAGATGATCCCAACATTTTAACACATTCAATTTAAAAAAAAAAATCGAAGGAAATATTTTTTTTGACTATATTAACTCTGAAAAAGAAAAATTCAAACAATATAGTTTTTATTTTCTTCATACACAGCTTGTAAAAAAAAAATGTGATATAGGGCCTAACGCTACATGTCTTTTGAATATTAGAGTAGAGCTATATAGAAGTACGTAAATAATGACTTGGGTCATCACAATATTAAGTCAATAAAATTAGACCCACTAGCTATTATTTATCACTATATAATTATATGATTTATCTACTTTTTCGAAACTGACATTATTTACCACGTCATCACATCACAGCACCCGCATCACATATGCCGTTCGCATTTGCTTACGTCAGTTCCGTCATCACTCGTGACGATCGCTCTTCTTTTATACTACTATTTTTTTGACCTCGGGCTATTCTTATGGCGTTATTAGTATATTATTAAAACGAACTTTATAACTAATAACGTAAACAACGGGTGAAAACAAGATATAAACGTACAAATTTACTAAAACTTTTCACATTAATTGTACGCTGTCAACAATACTTTATTGGCCCTGTTCGTTTGCTGGTCGCTAGTGTCAACGACTAGCGATTAAGTGTTGTCCGTTTGGTAGTCGCAGACCCTGCGACTAGTCGCAGCCACCAAACGCTACTGACCAGCGATTAAAAATTTCGATCGCTAATTTTTTTAGCGTCTACGATCAAAAACTTAGCGATCAAAATTTTTTAAAATTAAAAATTACGAAAATGCCACTGATTTTAGTCGCCGCGACTAATCGCGCGACTGCGAAACGAACAACCTTAGCGATATGTAATCGCGATCGATAATCGCTGACGCTGGTCGCTGACGCTAGCGACCAGCAAACGAACAGGGCCATTGTAGTTTAATATGAACACTAATGACACAAAAACCAGCTAAATTTGGTCATTAGTTTATATTAGTATAATAAAAACTAAAAATGTTACTGATCAGTCCACACGACTCCAGAATTAGTCAAGTAATTTTTAGAATTAGTTTCTCGACATCCAAATAACTAATTTACTTCAAAAAAAAAAAATTATAACAATATAGTATAGTCGGGTGTTTTTTTGGATCAATTTTTCAAAATCTATATACAATTAGTCGATTTATGGACTCCAAAATTAGTCGGTAACTATTCAGACAGATTTCTGGATATTCTGATACATGATTTATCCAAAAAAACAAAAAACAAAAAATGCTTTCTCCTTCTCATAGTTAATTATACGTCTGTTATCTATCTTTATTCTTTACTTCCACCAAAAAACCTTTCTATAAACATGATATTCCACCAAAAAACCTTTCTATAAACATGAAAAAAATGAAAAACTATAGACTAAACTCGATTCATCTTGAAATTATGATTACACGTTTTAGAAAAAGTTAAATGTATAAGAAGCTTTTGGCCTTCCCATACACGGATTTTTCTAGTCTTTGTTTTCTACTTTGTCAACTTTTCATTTTGAGTCTTTCTTTATACATTTTTCGACCATGTTTTCAATCTACGCTTAGGTCATCATTATTAAAATTGAAATGATTCAATCTTTTTTTTTTTTATTTCCTCTCATCTTCACATTGAAGCCTGTCTCTTTCTGTCACCGTCACTTCACCTGTTTGTGTCCTCTTTCTTCACAAGACTTGATATATCCTTTAAATATCCCTTTCCTTCTTGACTTTTCCTCAATTCTCTCTTTGCTCTGTCTCTTCCTTTTTTTCTTGATAATAGATTCCAATTTGGTTCTTTCCTCCATCCATTTCCCTTCTCTTTGATCTTCTCTTATCTTCCACCTTCAATTCTGCGGTTGTGCAGATCTCAACTCCTTGTTTCAGATTCTTCATTAGATCTCCAATTTCGTTTTGAGTTTTCCTCCAAAGCTTTCCTCTTTCCTTTTTGACTTTTTTTTTTTTGTACATTGTTTCGTAGGTTGCAAGAGTTAATGTTCTGTCTGAAAAATTTGAACTTTTCTCCTGTCTTGTCCTTATAGATCATACCTCAAAAAATCCAAAGTTTTACCCTTTTTGCCCTTGTTGTTCTTGGGTTTGTTGGGTTTATTGATCTCTCTATTTGAAATGTAATTTTAGGGTTTTTGAATCTGTTCATGACTTTGAAATCTTTGATCACTATGGATCAAAAATAAGAGCTTTTTTTGTTCTGAGTGAGAATTTCTGCAAAAAGAGAAGGAAAAATGGCTACTTTAACTGAGCCATCATCATCTTTAAGTTTCACGTCTTCTCATTTCTCTAATGTCTCTATTGGCTCTAACCATTTCTCACCGAGCTCAGCTTCTAATCTGGAAGTTGTTAGTCTAAGCAAACTCAGCACCAATCTTGAGCAGCTTTTAAGTAATCCGGATTGTGATTACACTGATGCAGAGATCATTGTCGATGGTGTTCCTGTTGGTGTTCATAGATGCATTTTAGCTGCAAGAAGCAAGTTTTTCCAGGAGTTGTTCAAGAAAGATAAGAAAAGTTCGAAAGTTGAGAGACCTAAGTACCATTTGAAAGAGATGTTGCCTTATGGAGGTGTTGGTCATGAAGCTTTTTGTTATTTCTTGAGTTATGTCTATACTGGGAGGTTAAAGCCTTTTCCTTTGGAGGTTTCCACTTGTGTTGATTCTGTTTGTGCTCATGATTCTTGTCGACCTGCTATTGATTTCGTTGTTGAGTTGATGTATGCTTCATCTATTCTCCAAGTGCCAGAGCTTGTTTCTTCTTTTCAGGTGTGTTTTTGAAAGACGCTTTCTCTTTGTTTTCTTGATTCGTAGACGTCAAATGTGAGACTAACGGTTTCTGCTTTTTGATGTTATGTGTTTGCAGCGACGGCTTTGTAACTTTGTGGAGAAGTCTCTTGTTGAGAATGTTCTTCCGATTCTTTTGGTTGCTTTCAACTGTAAGTTGACTCAGCTGCTTGATCAATGTATTGAGAGAGTGGCGAGGTCAGATCTCTACAGGTTCTGTATCGAAAAGGAGGTTCCTCTGGACGTAGCAGAGAAGATTAAACAGATTCGTCTTAAGTCTCCGCAAGACGAAGAAACCAGTCCCAAGGTTTCTGATAAAATGCTCGAGAGAATTGGGAAAATCCTCAAGGCTTTGGATTCAGATGACGTTGAGCTTGTGAAGCTACTTTTGACTGAGTCAGAGATCACTCTAGATGAAGCCAATGGTCTGCATTACTCCGTAGTGTATAGTGATCCGAAAGTTGTTGCTGAGATTCTTACTCTTGATATGGGTGATGTGAACTACAGAAACTCACGTGGTTACACTGTTCTTCATTTCGCAGCCATGCGTAAAGAACCTTCCATCATTATATCTCTTCTCAAGAAAGGTGCAAATGCGTCTGATTTCACGTGTGATGGACGCAGTGCGGTTAATATATGTAGAAGATTGACAACTCCTAAGGATTATCATTCGAAAACAGCGAAAGGGAGGGAATCTAGTAAAGCACGGTTATGTATAGATCTCTTGGAAAGAGAAGTTAGGAGGAACCCTATGGTTGCTGATACGCCAATGTGTTCTCTTTCTATGCCTGAAGATCTCCAAATGAGGCTGTTATACTTAGAAAAGAGAGGTAATTGACTGATAATTGGCAAATTCTTCTGTATCATTTATGACATTTTTGTTAAAGCATGAAAGTTTGTTTTTGCAGTGGGGCTTGCTCAGTTGTTCTTTCCAACAGAAGCTAAAGTGGCTATGGACATTGCTAATGTAGAAGGTACAAGCGAGTTCACGGGTCTTCCACCACCTTCAAAAGGGTTAACCGGAAACTTGAGTCAGGTTGATTTAAACGAAACTCCTCATATGCAAACCAAAAGACTTCTTTCTCGTATGGAGGCTTTAATGAAAACAGGTAAAAGAAAAGTATTGCTCTTTGTGAACGACTCCTCTTCTTCTTCTTTTCGTATTCTTTTGACTGACTTCACTACACGTTTCACAATGCAGTTGAGACCGGTCGAAGGTATTTTCCATATGGCTCAGAGGTTCTAGATAAGTACATGGAGGAGTTCACAGATGAAGACATTCTAGATGATGTACATATTGAGAAGGGATCTCCACAGGAGAGAAGATTGAAAAGAATGAGATATAGAGAGCTTAAGGATGATGTCCAAAAGGCGTATAGCAAAGACAGAGAATCTAAGATTGCGCGGTCTTGTCTTTCTGCTTCATCGTCTCCTTCTTCTTCTTCTTCTTTAGGAGATGGTGTGAAGAACTCAACATGACACTGTACTAAAAGTTGAATGTGATTAGATCTTTGTTGAAAATGGTTTTGCTTTTTGGGTGTTATTTAGATACTTTAGGTTCAGTTTTAATAAAGAGGGATGGGTAGTTAGTTGTACAACAGTAAAATTAGGAATGCTTACTGACCCAAAACATTCTAACTACATGCAACCTTTTGTTTTTAATATTTTGGTAATATATTTTTACACTATACGAGAGAATCTCAGTCTCCGATGCCTGAAACTAAAACAAATAAGAAATCCCACTAACACAAATGAGACATGATCTTTTATCATAGCTATCTACATAGTTGCAAGACATGGAATAATTGGTTAACAAGAGTAAACGACAAAAACTATCGCTCCAAAAGACCTGTAATAATGCATCCTGGACAAGAACTGTCACATGTACAGTATGTCCCAGTAAATAGATGTTAGCTGGATTCTTTGGTCTTGACCAATACTTTGTCTCTTTCCACAAATAAAGCATTTCAAATTGCATCATAATATCTCGAATTATGTCCGGTGTGCCTTTCCTCCTTTCGGTAGCCATAGAAGAGATGGTATCGACAAAAGACAGGCCTATAAGTCGACAACAATTTGTTGAGCTTTTCAGTCCAGTCGAAGAATCACTCCATTGAGTTCATTAGTGCATCAACATTGTCATTAGCTATATACTCAAGGAGAATCTCTGTTCTTTCTGCTTTTCCCAAGTCCTTCCTTGTTCCATTCGGGGACATTTATATCACTACATTGATGAACAGACGTGACAGTCAAACTCAAAGGCCAAAATACTTCACCATGCATCAACATATATTCACTGAATCTCTCCATCGCAGTGAATCAATATACTACAGCAGAAAAGAAATCTGCAACGGATTCTAAGATGATGTTATAAAGTTAAACTGACCAATAAAACTTCACCTCAAGTCGATGCTTTCTTTATACTTTCCCAAGTAGCTGGACCTTCAGGGTGGGAATTAACAAAGTATGACAAGAACCGGGTATTAGAAATACCAATAATAGTGCCTAGTGTCAGCCTCGGCATTACAGCCTCTCTTTCCCTCAGCCAAATATACATTGAGAATCTCTGATGTATTCTCTCCATACTATAACACAAATATGTTGGGGATTCAACAAGAGATTCGATTGAATAACCTAAATAATCTGTTAGAAGATTGATCTTCTTTTCTATGACATCTTTAGGCCGGCTGAGTATATGAGGAGCCCGCTTAACAACCTCAGTAACCACATTATAATCCAAACCAGCTATCACAAGGCAATCAAATCTCTCTTGTAGCTCATCTCCCCTCCCTTGGAACTTCTTCAGAGCACTCACCATCTCCTCAGAATTCTCTACATACCCGAGCTTCAACAAGAATGCCGTCTTCTCTGCGTTCCTAAAATCCAGTGAATCAAGTTCAATTCTTCTATTTGTTGTCTTAGAAGCTAAACTGAACAGTTTCAAAGGATCTTCCTTTATGATCCGATGTAACTCTTCTCTTCCAATCCTCAATTTATTGCAAACAGCTTTTGGTCCTAGTAGAGACGATGAACAGATAAGCTTCATGTGTTGCAGTAAAAAACTAACGATAAACTGCTTTTCCATTCTGATACGTACCATGAATTTCAATGCCCCCAAAATGTTTTTTACAGATTTCTCTAGCAACATCTCTGGGTGGTCTATCACTAACTGATCGATTTCATTCATCTGAAGTCCCACTTTATGCAACTTATCAAACATAACATAAGCTTTCTTCCCAGAAGTTTCACCCACCAAATCAGGATATGTCTTCAAAAGACTACACAACTTCTCCTCTCTAAATCCCATCTTCTCAAGAAGCTCCATTGTCTCAAGAACCCGGCCCCAATTATATGTTTTTCTATCCGACAAATACCGCCCAAGCCAATCACATGCGATGTCTAAATCCTTTAACTTACTAACCACAGAAACAAATTCACTATCAATACCACCAACCAGAAGCGACGGGCAATAAGTTACAAGCTTAATAACTATAGGCTTGCTAAGACCCAAGTTCTCATAAGCTTCAAGTTTCGATGCCAAAACCCCATCCTCATATCCCAAAATCTCTCTTGCTTCCTTATACACACACCCAATCTTGCTACGAGGAATCCCATAATTGCAAAGAACATGGAAATTCTCAAACATGACACTGTCATCACTCAAAAGCACCAAATCCCGTCGAAGAAAACGAGAGATCTCCGACGGACGCAGACCCAAACTCTCATAAAAAGGTTCAAACTCGTTGATGGGATTGTACCTTAGAAACTTCGTCAACGACCTAGATATATCCTCCTTTTGAGTATCAATCTTGGACAACAAGGACGAGATAAACCGAGGAGAGTTCTTACTTATATGCTCTGCATCAAGAAAGCTAAGAGTACTAGTATGATGCAAGTAATCAAAGAGAGCTTTTTGAGCTTCGTTCTTCATAGCTCTCGAAACCCTGTTCCCAAATACCCGTGTGGGTGACTGAGACCAATGTCTTAAAGAAGATTTCTCATCCCCACAGACAAATCTACCACTTTGGAAACATCTCACTGTACTGTAAACAGTATAAAGTTTGGACCTTGGAACTTGGTTTCGATGAGCAATGCGAATGTTAAACTGACAAGTCTTTGCTACTTTCTCTAGATATCTGTAAAGCATCGTTGCAACCTAAAGACTAAGCCAAAGAGAGGAATCAAACACCAACCTAGAGCTATGGAAGATTCATTAAAAATGGTTTCTTTACTTAACAATTCATCGAAAAGAATTGAAATTTACCAGAAATAACGGACTGTTACGCGATTGAATCATCCATTTTCCACCTGATTCTTTAAGGTTTCGTCGGTTCAAACTCTTTTCTCCCACTTTGCTTAAACCTTCTTGTTAGGGCTTTTTACTTTTTTGGCCTGTGATTGATATTCAGGCGAGACCACGGGATGGAAATTACATGTTGGTCCTTGAACTCTTCCTTTTTTTACTAAGATGATCGACAGGCGACCATGTGTGTTTTGTTCCCCAAGTTTAAAATGGTATAAATTAATTAAAAGGGCCTAAGGTTTATACATTTTGTAAACATGGGGATAAAAGTTTCTTAAAGATCTTTTTGATCGCATCTTCATTAAAGTTGTTTTTTGTGCAATGATTCTTTATCCTAAACCGAACCGAATTTTGACACTTTTAAACCGCATCGAATATTGTATTTTGGTCCAGTTTGACGAGATTTGTTTTTATTGACCGAGAAGATATCCGAATCGAATTAAGTTTTTGGAGGATATAGTACCAACAATTACTTCTACTTCCAGAATTCTAATAAGACCTAAAACATTGTTCTATCTTCTTTTGGTTAAATGTAGATGCTTGAGGATCTTCTATCTTTGTTTGGTTAAATGTAGATGCTAGAGGAGAATGGATTCCTAACATAAATCAATATAGCTATTCCTCCCAAATAAGAACCACTAAAAAACCATCACAGTTCGGTGAGATTTCCATCAAAACTTAACAAACCAAAATTTAGACATACTTCAAATGTAGCCAATAAACTAATAATTTATAAATTCTAGCAATCAAAATACATCAACGAACTTTGGCTTTTTATCTTTCAAGGGTTTCATAACCAAAACAAAAATTTTGATTTAAATTCTTACCAGTTTAATGTGTTTAAATATTAAAATGCAAGCCAATAATCTTGTAGCCAAAAATCAAAAGGTAGTAAATCCTTACACCTTTGCCTATCAATACAAAAACGTCATCTCTTTCATTAATAATGATGAGGACGAGTGTGTCGAACTGTTTCGGCAAATTAAAGGATCATGCATAGTTTTCTTCGACTACTGATTTAAGCCGTTAAAAAAACTGGTTCTTATTGTTATAGTTAAAATTGCCAATGACAAAATTATAGAAAGAAATGTTTAATGTCTGGTTTGAACAAGAGATATAGAGACTTTTCTTGCATAACCATCAAAACTACATACAAATTTTGAAAATGTGGCCCATATTCTGTTTCTATATTATGTGGCTTAAAGGCAATATTTCACCAGTTTTAAAATAGGGATGGACCTGCACAAGCTGGATGTATTTGATGTAAATTAAGTAACAAAAATTAGTATTTCATTAATTTTAACTCTCAAATAATTGTATATATCACATAATTGATATATATGTTTTTTTATAAATTATAAATTTTAATTTTACATATAAATTAAATAAATTCTTTGACTGAAAATAAAAATATTAATATATATATTACATAACATTAAAGTATTCTGCATCACCAATATTACATATTTAATTACATTGAACAAAACTAATACAAAATAAAGTAACAAAATAATTAACGAAGTTCAGTTCATTTTTATGGTCCAAGTTAATTATTATCAATAATAAAGACTTTACAAAAAGAATTAAAAGTATATTTGAAGGGTTTTTTTGGATACAAGCATCTTTAAATTTTAAATTTAAGGTTTAAGAAACCTAAAAATTTAAAAGCCTTTTTGGAGATGCCCTTACTTGGTCAATATTACAACATTTTTACCTTTTGTTTTTGCATTGCAACTAAAAACTTAAGTTTGGGAACATTTTCGAATGCATGAACACGCCCATACCAATCCTTAAGATTTCAAATTTAATGGTTACCTTTCGCAACTAAAAACTTAGCGTAGCTAACTTACTAATTACTCTTTCCCTTAACGTCACAATTCACACACATTACCAATTTCAGATTCAAATTACAGTATAATGTAGCCGCGACCAATACAATATTGTTGGAGTCATTTAACTTAAGTAACTGAAAATTTATATGTGTAGTACTGTGACTATCGTCCGTTGCATATCCTGAAAGTCAATAATCAATTGCAATAGAAATAGTACATCTGTTCACTGTGAATATTCAACCGAGAGCAGAAATCCCTGAATTGATGCAGGGTGTACGCACACGTCAATATAAACTCGTATATAAAATAGTTGTCACTTGTCATAACTTATAACAATTAACCAAAAAGACAACAGAAAGTACGAAATATAATGTGTTTGTTTTTGTATTTTGTGAATGTACTTTGGTTTGGCAAAGAAGACAATCTATGGTGGGGCATACGTGTGAAGCTCCATAAGAATAGATTTTAATTGGGCGACATGCAAAATAATAGACAACTATCATTTTATGGTGCACTGATGGGTACGTAAATAATATTATCTGTATATATATATTATTGTCTATAATTTGTTTGATTATATTTGAATTCACATGGAAAAAGGCTTGATGCATCATTTGTCTAATTACTTATAAAATATAACTAGATAGATAATTATATATAAAAACAAAATTAGCGGGAAACTAACGGCTAGACAGTTAGGTGGATGAGTCATGTACACCTCACCACCTGAGTCCTCATTTTTGTGTCTTCCTTAATTTATGGATATATTTCTACATACTGAAGTTACATAAACTTTCCCCATCAAATTATATTTTTTTGGCAAATTATATTTGCATAGATGTTGATGCAATATATCTATGCAGTTATAGAAGTTACATACTGCATCTATGTAAACTATATTTTTTTTTGCCAATAAACATTTTTGTTTCTTTTGACAAGTCACAACTCACATGTGTTATAATAACTCACACAAGTGCATTATTACAAAATAAAATAAAATTTCAAATTTTAATCGATTATAACGACACAGAAATGCATATACATATATAGTTTAACTTTTCATTACACAAGTAATTAGATCAACTGGTTAGAAATATAGTTTATTAATCAATAACTGGAATGAGATATTACACAAATCAACTCAAGCTATTCTTTCTAAAGTNTTTTTTTTTTTTTTTTTTTTTTATCATATATGGTGCGAAAAGAACGGTCGTAGAATGGAGAATTGCCTCTACAGCTCGCATCATCAAATTTGTCGACAAAAATACTTGAAGCTCTGTTTTTTTTTTTTTTTTTTCTCATATATAACGTTTTTATATCCAATCACAGGATATATATATTTACAAGAGGTGAAGCTTAGCCCAAATTACACGAAGTTACTCATGTGATGCAGGACTGTCCATCTGATACTATCAACTCCTTTTCTCTAAGCTTAAAATTCTTTTTAGTTTTTATTTATTTATTATTATTTCCAAGTTCGGATCTAAACCTTATTCTCTGTAGGTTTGGAACCAGTCTTTAGTCTATTTCCTTCAGAAATACTCCTCTTCTTAAAAAGAATTGAACCTATAGCACAAAAGAATCGATTCCTTATGTTTAACCACTACATTTTTGGACAAAACACTAATATATCAGTTTTTCTTTTCGAAATGAGGCTTATGTTTTTAGTTTAATATATGTGTTTAGGCTTCTCTTGAACCTTTATAAACGTAATCAAGATACTGATGATCACTCGATCAATATCCATTAGTTGTATACTAAGATATCTAATTAAAGACTATCTCTATATGATAAACACAAAAAAGCTTCCAATATATATATATACATATAAATCATTATATGTGATGAATCAGCCTTAATGAAAATCACAAATGTATCAAATGTGGATAACTTAATTCTATTTCTCGAAGATAACTCTTCGTTGGACGAAGAATTGAACTGGTTTCTTGTAATATGTCAATATATTCTTACATATTAATGAAGGTTTTGGTAAAAAAAAAGTGTTAATGAAGGATATTTACACAAATCCATGATTTAATTATTATCATTTAGGTTCTCAAGACTTAGGTTCATGATCATTAGCAGTACTTTATTCCACGTGAGACGAAGTGCGGTCCATTAGAAGCTTATGATATATATCTAATTTAAAATGACGTATCTAAAATATCACATGGAAGAAGAGAGTACATATCGAGCTTAGTTTATCATATACATTATTTATATACTAACTCTTGCATACAAAGTACACAAAAACAATTTTAATAAAGGCTTTCAAAACCCTAATTCGTCTCTATAAATACCAAAACTAACTTCACACAAAGCACATACAAAATCGAAACTTTCATTTACAATACTTTCATTCCTAACCATCATCTTGTAAGCTAAGTGATGGCAACCAAAATCAGTTTCTTGTTTATCTTCCTACTGATTACAATATTTTTCAATACTTCCAACAGAACCCAAGCAAGACAACATAAAAACCCTAGTTCCGCCTCCTCATCATCATCTTCCTTTCTTGTTCTTGCCTTGACCAAATCAAGTGTTACGCTTCCCATACCAAAGTCTCAAACCCAAGAAAGGATCAAGAAGCCATTAGAATCATCAGCAGATGTTGTAATGGAGCCCTTGAGAGAAGTGAGAGATGGTTATTTGATAACTTTAAACATTGGAACACCTCCACAAGCAGTCCAAGTGTACATGGACACAGGAAGTGATCTCACTTGGGTCCCATGTGGGAATCTAAGTTTTGATTGCATAGATTGTTTCGATTTCAAGAACAACAACAATCTAAAATCATCCTCAATCTTCTCTCCTCTTCAATCATCCTCATCTTTTAGAGCCTCTTGTGCTAGTTCCTATTGCGTTGAGATCCATAGTTCAGACAATCCTTTTGACCCTTGCGCAATAGCTGGCTGCTCTGTGGGTATGCTTGTCAAGTCCACTTGCTTAAGGCCTTGTCCCACCTTTGCTTATACTTATGGTGAAGGTGGTCTTGTCTCTGGGATACTAACCAGAGATATATTGAAGGCTCGAACCAGGGATGTCCCAAGATTCTCTTTTGGTTGCGCTGCATCCACTTACCATGAACCTATTGGCATTGCCGGGTTTGGAAGAGGTTTACTTTCTCTCCCATCGCAATTAGGGTTTGTTCAAAAGGGATTTTCTCATTGTTTCTTGCCTTTCAAGTTTGTCAACAACCCTAACATCTCAAGCCCTTTGATCCTAGGAGACTCTCCTTTATCCGCCAATGTCACAAACCCTTTGCAGTTTACACCTATGTTGAATACTCCAGTGTACCCTAACAGCTACTACATCGGCTTAGAATCCATTACAGTAGGCACAAATGTCACTGCCACTCAAGTTCCCTTAACGTTAAAACAGTTTGATTCACAAGGAAATGGAGGAATGCTGATCGATTCAGGTACGACTTACACACATTTACCCGATCCCTTCTACTCACAAATCCTCGAAACTCTCCAATCAACCATCACATATCCTAGAGCCACGGAAACAGAATCAAGAACAGGCTTTGACCTATGCTACAAAGTCCCATGTCCTGATAACAATCTCACTAGTCTTGACAACGACGTAATGATGATATTTCCTCCAATCACGTTCAATTTCTTGAACAATGCAACCTTAGTTCTTCCGCAAGGCAATTCGTTTTACGCAATGGGCGCACCTAGCGACGGCTCGGTGGTAAAATGCTTGTTGTTTCGGAACATGGAAGATGGAGACTACGGTCCGGCCGGGATTTTTGGAAGTTTTCAGCAGCAGAATGTGAAGGTTGTGTATGATCTGGAGAAAGAGAGAATAGGGTTTCAATCTATGGATTGTATCTTAGAAGCTGCTTCACATGGACTTCACCAAGGTTCGTGAAAATACAAAAAAAAAAAAAACATCAATCACTTGAGTTGATTTTCGAGTTTGTTTTTTGTATGTTCTTCTTTGAGCTGTTTCAATGTCTGTTTGTATTTGTTGGGTTATTTTCTTTTGATTAAGTTATGTTTGTCGGATTATAATGAAGTGTCCTTTTTTGGGATTAATGATTAGGGTTCTTGAGCTGGATACGCTAAATATAGAAAATGAGTTGGAACTTTTTATTTCCTGGTAATTGAATGAGTTGGAACTTATAAGGAATATGTCGTCGTGGAATACAAGGTGGATTATACATTTCAATGTATAAAAGACAAAACTACATGATCTGTTAAAGCATAGATGTATATATATATATACTGGTATACATATTATGCTGCCAAGCACATATATAAACCAATACTGATGACTAATATTCATGAAAAAAACTTTTTTATTTTTTAGCATATTCGTTTACTACTAAATTAGTATTCCAGAAACTATTTTTTTTTTATCAGTTCATAAATGTATCTTGTTTTGAATTGATTAATATACTTTATAAATTAACACCTCTTTAAATCAATAAAAAATCATAATTTCAATGTTATTAATTAATAGAGGTTTTCATGTATTTATCATTTTTTTTTATATTTATACGTACAATTTTAATTATTTTATTATGTATTGTGTCAATATAAATTTGAAATAAAACAAACTAAAATGATAAAAAGTTCTCAGAGATTGTTTACTTTTATAACCGGCCGTTTCTTAGTAACGTTTGTTACAATGACTCACATCATAAATGAAATTGTATCTAATACAGTAATTACGAACATTTGTTTTTTAAAATATTTATATATCGCTAATTGTCTTAAAGTGGAAGCCTATAATTTGTAAAACAGTACTATTATAGTCCAAATCAATTTTGATACACAAGTTTCCATTTTTTGTAGTTACTGTATTTTGGAAATGATGGACTGTTCCCACTCACAGTTCGAGAATCCAGTTATAATAATGAACATGAAACTCTTTTATTAGTTGTCAATTGGTTCTGAGTAATAATATACAGTTTCTAAAAAGATTTTAACTATAAATTTAAAATGGTATCAAGCTTTCCACTATATGTGTTATCTCTATTCTCTACCAGATAATGAATGAAAATGGTTTTTATTCCAACTTTTTAGCTTTTAAAATTAAAGTAGACAAACAACTTCTTAAAAACTACAAGTTGTATAGTTAGAATTATTATTCTAGTAGCAGTTAAGTGTTTTACAACCCCATTTTTGTCAAGAAAAACCAAATTTCTTGTCTTCTACAATAATTAAATGGACCCACTGATGAAAACCCACAACCAAAAAAAAACGAAATAACGTGCCTGTGCTGCTGTGCATATAAACCGACTATACAAAGAAGTTCAATCCCATTAAATTGTAAGAAAAAAAAAAAAACTAAAAATAGTCTCCTCTTCCACCGTTCCAATACGAAAGTCAAAAAGAAAAATATTCATTTAAAATAGTCTACAGTTAAAAGTAAATTAGTACTTGGCCGTCAACCTCTATTCGTTTAAGGGTGTATTTTACAATTAAAGATAAAACACAGGGAGTATTTCGTAATTACAATACTTTTGTGGGGGGTTACTTCCACACAAGTCTCGTGTCGTATAATATTTGTTTCCTTTGATTTTTTCTTCTTTTGGTCCCTTTTATTGCTACCGTCGTCGAGAGAGAGAGAAAGAGGAATTTGGTTGTTTGTTGACGAAGCTTCTTCTTCGCTCTTCTCTTCTCGTCTTTCGATCGTCAAACGCGTTTCTTTGATCAGAAGATCCTCTCGAGCTTCAGATCAAAATCCAATCATGGCCAGCGCTGGGAACAAGAACATCAACGCGAAATTGGTCAGCTTTCGTTTTCATTAGCTTTAGATTCTTTGTTGGGTTCTTTCTATTTATCAATCAGATCGTTAATTCAACTGATTCCTTTAGAGAATTTTGATTGGATCGTTGTGGTTCTGTTTTCCAATTTTGGGAATTTCAATCTGATTTCTGAAATTTACGAAATTTGGTTTAATGTCTCTAAATTGTTTCGAAAGTTGCATGCTTTGTTAGTTTAAGACTAGGGTTTCGAGTAAAGGTTGTGACTTTCTTGGATTATCCGATCTGCTGGTTTTGTTTGTGTCTCTATATTATGTGGAAGGAGTTTAGTATTCTAAGAAAGCTGTTTTCTCTCTTAGCTTCTTTGTTTGATAGTTTTGGTGTTTAACTTGTGTGGCTAAGTCTTTCCAGGTATTACTTGGAGATGTTGGAGCTGGGAAGTCAAGTCTTGTGCTTCGGTTTGTCAAAGATCAGTTTGTTGAATTCCAGGTTTGTGGAGATTTTCTTACCATTATTAGTCTTTGTGTAGTCTGTGGCTGATGCTTGTTGTTGTTGTTAACAGGAATCAACCATAGGTGCAGCTTTCTTCTCTCAAACATTGGCTGTGAATGATGCAACTGTGAAGTTTGAGATTTGGGATACAGCTGGTCAGGAACGTTACCATAGCTTGGCTCCAATGTACTACAGGGGTGCAGCTGCTGCGATTATTGTCTTTGACATTACAAATCAAGTACGGATTCTCTCGATTCTCGTGATCTGTGGAGTGTGGACTTTTAGGTTGGTTTAACTTATTTTTCTATTGTCACAGGCGTCATTTGAGAGGGCGAAGAAATGGGTTCAGGAACTGCAGGCACAAGGTAAGAAAATCTCTGAGTTTGGTTTAGATTTATCTTCATATTGCTAGTTTTTGATATCTAGTTTCTAATGTAGCTGGTGGGGCTTATTTGCTATACTGAGGATTTGACTATATACACTCTTGTTTTGCTCTTGTCGTGAAAATAGGTAACCCTAACATGGTGATGGCTCTTGCTGGAAACAAAGCTGATTTATTAGATGCAAGGAAAGTGTCTGCAGAGGTAAACCAAATCTTTCTCTCCTGTTAAGCTGTTCTGTCTGATGTGATGGAATTCGAAGTACAGGGAAAAATGCTAACACACTTTGGGACGAGATTGAGTGATGCTACCTATGGACTCAGCTTTTGTATTTCTGAATTGTGTTGTTAAGTAGCTCTTGATGATCATGCTATTTGTCTCATTTGCAGGAGGCAGAGACATATGCTCAAGAGAACAGCCTTTTCTTCATGGAAACCTCAGCGAAGACTGCAACAAATGTCAAAGACATATTCTACGAAATCGGTTAGTCATTCTTACATTCTCAATATACCAAACTCAAAGAAATGCTTTCGACTGAATTACTTTCCACTTTTCATTGCTCAACCCGCTACAGCAAAAAGGCTACCACGTGTACAGCCAGCAGAAAACCCGACAGGAATGGTTCTCCCAAACGGGCCAGCAGCTACGGCTGTGAGTTCATCATGTTGTGCGTAAGAGAGATCTCTCTGGTTAGTCACAGTAGAAAGAAACATCGAGACTTTGTGTTTTCTTTTCTCTTGACGTTGTCGCTTTACTTTGCTTGCATTGACAACAAAATTGTATATCATGAATATTTCCAACCTTGTGGATCTAAAGATATTTGTATTTGAAGAGGTTTGGATCTCATTTGTAATTAGATGTCATAACTCACTGTGCGTGTGTTTGCTATTAATATATTTTGTGCACAATTATCCATCTTGTGTGTGTAATTCTCTAAGGTTGTTTTGTCTTGAAGCAATACGAATGTTTTTATAGACTAACAACGGAGATTGTCCCGTGATTTATATTATTCTTACTTTCTCATTCATCTAAACATTCAAAAAAATGTCGAACAATATTGCAGGATGTTTCCACACTAATATGATCCAACCTCAGAGGACTTGGACATTAAAAGAATATCAAAAGCCAGGGATACTATCCTACAGGTTAAAATAACAGTCTTCAGAGTTTGCATTTCCCTGAGATCAAGACTCTTCGAGTTTGAGACGCGGAACAACATTCATCGACTGGAGTTCCTGTAACCATGTATTGCGCGGAAAGAATGAGAAAAGAGTTAACGAAATAAACCGAAACAATCCAGAAGAGCTTTATATGAACGAGTGGCGTTAGACCCATAACAAATCACACAAACAGTATAACTGAAAACAATTCCTGTAAGAAACTGCATTCCATTTGAATCTAAAGCTCAAGAATATCTTATCATTTTCAGACGACAAAAAAGGCGAGAAACAGTGGATTAAGCGTTTTACCTGGAAGAGGAGCTTGCATGCATAAGGTAGGCTCAAAGTAGCAATGCTATCGCCACTCTTACAAGTTGAACAAACTGCCTTTTTCAGCTTGAAATCGTAATATCCCAATAAACCGCAAGCTCTGCAAACCTGCATTTAAATGTTTATTAGTGCATTTACAAATATTAGGGGTTTCAATCCTTTTGTATTTTATGACACAAGCTGTTGGAATGATTTCACATAGTTTGCAACTTATCAAAACAGTGCATTGTGATTTATTACCTGAATTTCAAAAGGGTCACTAGAAAGCATGAGCCGCTCAAAGATTAACATGCTGGCTCCATAAGCAATAAGGCAGTCTCGTTCCATTTCTCCCACTCGTAGACCTGCGACATTAGAGATACAATTGAGAAAACAACAACTCATGGTAAAACTCAGAGTGAAGATTCAGAAATGAAGAGGCACATACCTCCGTTTTTAGATTTCCCTTCAGTTGGCTGTCTTGTCATCATCACACGGGGTCCACTCCCTCGCGCATGCATTTTGTCCAGGACCTACTCAACATAAGTACCAAAAAAGCAGATATGTTATGTTTGTTTTTTCCGACGAAACTAACACAGAGAAAAAATTGTCATTACAAAACAGGAAAAAATGCTTTAAATAGGTTAGAGGAAACCTCACCATGTGTTTCAATTTCTGGTAATATATTGGACCCATAAAGACGTATGTCTGTAATGGCTCGCCACTGAGACCTGCGAGACTCTCAAGGTCGTCAGGTTGATGTACAAAGACAGAATCATGATTTATGAACCCTATATGGCTTTGGAGTAAGAATGAATATATGACCAAATCTTACAAATTTCAAATGATAGTGTCTTTGTTCAATTCCAGTAAATCTAAACGACTTTCTTTTTCAAAGAATATATCAACCGACACTAGAACGGAGTTTAACATATAATTGCACATTCTGAAATGTCGTGAAGAATCCTAAAGCAGTACCTGAGTATAACAAGTCCTTCCCACTGTAGGAAAAGCCATGCTTCACAAGGGTCTCACTGCAATGATAGAGAACATGTGACGACATTAAATGCCAAAACAAAAGTTTCAACATAGAAGAATAATTATCCTCATATTTAAGAGAGAAGAACTAATACCTTATTTCCTCAACCTTGTCAGCATGTCCACTTTTTTCTCCAAAAGCACTACCATAATGATATCTACCCGAAGACACCCCAGCCTTACTTCCAAGGAGTTCTATCATCTTACCTACTGTCATACGACTGTGACAAGAGTGATGTTAATAAAGTCGCCAGTTATAATACAAATCTCACGTAATCTAAAACTTCAAATGACACTACAAAATTTTCTAAAGGGATAAACATTAACGTTGCAAGTTGGGTACCAAAATAGAAAACGAATTTTCCCAAACTGGTAGAACCATTGTTACTTGCTTGTTACCAGAAAAATTACTTAATAGTTGGGGCTATGTAGAATATTTTATAACCTTGGAAACCCATGAGGATTCATGATCAAATCAGGGCAAATTCCACGCTCCGAAAATGGAAAATCTTCCTGCTGAATGATTGTACCACATACACCTTTTTGCCCATGCCTACTGCTGAACTTGTCTCCAAGCTAAATAAGAGCAACACCAAGGCACGATTAACACTGTATAACAAGAGGCATAAGGCTAGAAAGATAACAGTACTGAACATAAAATTTCTCACCTCTGGCCGACGAGTATGTCGGATGATATATTTTATGCATAAATTGCCGTTTTTGTCAGAACACAGAGCAACTCTGTCGACCACTTGCGTTTCTCCTTCAGGACCTTTAAAATACTCTCTGGCCGGACGATATTGACTGAATTGCACAACAGATTGTACCGCTTTGCTTTACAGTTATAAGAATCAATCATAATTAGATATATGGAGAAAAGTTAGTGGGATACCTATCCAATAGCGGAGATCTAATGTTATCTCTTGTGTCCACAGGGATTTCTTTATTTATATAGATATCATTCGGTCTAATAATTTCCCCTGGAGAAGCTAATCCATCATCATCCAGTATCTTAAAAAGAAAACAATCGTCACAATGAAAACATATTCAACATATTTCAGCAGAGGGAAAGCACAGATAGGAGAGTTATGAGAAATCCTTGGAGAGTTTATGCCAGTTATGTCATAACTTCTATGCAGTCCCAAAATTTTGCTAATGAAGTCTCTATTTTGATAAACAAAAAAACAGAACAATTTAAGAAAGCAATAACCAGATTGTGCTTGCTCCCTCCAATAAGAAATGGGGAAGTCTACATATGTATTATGTGCTCAATGGACCTAGGACTGTTTCCACGGCATCTAGAATATTCGGCAAGATTTAGCGTTTGCAACAAAACTAATTCCCAAAGATGGTAAAATCTTAATTTGACTTGACAAGTCTTAGGATATATCTGCAAGAGAAGTAAAATCGAGGACACATGCAGGAAAAATGTACTACCTGCATCTTTTCCGCGTCTGGACCTGTTCTTTGTGGCCTGAGTATTCTGTCTTCTGCGTCGTTAGCATACTTCTGGCACGTAGCAACAAGTCTGTTTCACAAGACAATACAACATGACAAGCAATAATAGTTAATGTGAGAGACGATATCTCAAAGCAACCGACTTTTGCCACAAAGAGAAATCCAACATACTTTTTCATAACAATACAGCGGCCAAAACCACGATCCAAGGAAGCTTTGTTCATCACTATTGCATCCTCAATGTCGTATCCAGTATTACTCATCACAGCAACTGTTGCATTTTGACCTGCCCCAAGTTTATCGTATCCAACCTGTTAACAAGCATATTTTCTATTAGTACCATATTATTAAAACATTCCTGTTTGAGCAAAAAGACACTTACCAATTCAATTGTCCTTGTTGTCAACAGGGGCCGCTGAGGATACACTAATAGGTAAAGCAATGAGTCCATCCGGTTTAACTATATACACAGATTGTAAAAGGCAAAGTCAGTGCCTGTGAGAAAGCAAGAAATAATTGAACACGATGCAATGGAGGAGATAGAGGCGTTAAAGTCATTAGACTTCGCATAACCAACTTAATTAAGCAAACATCAGATAACACAGTAGGCAACAGTTGATTTAGTACGTCATCAAAATTGGATTGCAGTAAGCTTTGCCTCGATGAAATGATATGGAGAGTATAAATGACTTGCCTGGTTGTAAGCAATATTTCCCATAGCTTGTTTTCCCATAGCACACTGCACACAATGTAATAGGACTATAAACGCGATGCAAACCAACAGAAATTGCAGCATCTTATGTTAGAATGTCTGGATACACAAACCTGATACGTATTTCTAGGTGACTGATTATGGTGAGGGTAGGGGATAAGACCAGCAACAACACCTAAGATGGTGAAAGGTTCAATCTCAAAGTGGGTTATTTTGTTTTTCCAATTCTTGTTGTCGTCGTCATTTTCGTATAAAGCAATCTAAAAACAAGGAAAAGGAACAGTGATCATTTTCGCCTGCCTATGGTGCAATTGAATATAATACACCTAGAAGAAACGGAGACTGGCACGAACCAATGCATTATTTTCCTCATTGACATCAAGATACTCGATCAAACCGTCACGAATAAAGTCATCGAAAGTGCGAATACCATCCTTCAAGGAAATACAAATCAGTCAACCAATGTCTTTCATTTATACCACTAAGACAAAGTACGCATGAATCTGGGAACGTAAAACAATGTACCTGTAATTCCTTCATGTGGTGTTGTTTAACTCTTGATACTCCATTATCGGCTATAACAAGTGGACGACACACCCGCCCACCATCAGAAGCAACGTAAACACAATGCTGATAAATATTTTTCCTTCGGAGTCAGCCCCAGTTAACATTTGTATATTCAAGCGAAAAACTTGGCAGAGATTTAGGAAATAAACGTTTCCTTCAGCCTTTATTAACAACACTGTACGAAGCTGTAGTTTTCTAATGAGATCATCACTCCTCAACTATTTCTACTCTAAAAAGAACTCAAAGGAGGCTGCTGACGACTTAACAAATAATTTTCTGTAGCTTCCTCAGTCTAATTTCAATTCAGAAATCGTAATCTTATTTCCAAGCTTTACCAATACATATTACCAAATATAAAGCTTCAATGATACATATACAAGAACACAGCCGTAAATTGGGTTATGGTTAATGGACGAATGAACACAAGCTATAAAGTGCATATGGAAAAATTAGATTACCAACAACAAAAAAAAACTGATGAAGTAAATACCTGCTTTTCGTTTATGAACACACTGACGAACTCGCCAATTTTCCCAGCTCTACGCAGCCTTCTAAGAGAATTGGCGAAGTACTGAAACAATAGAAACTAGTGAAGATGTGCATAGATGTGTATTACGTTCATTGTAGATCCGTGTTGGATTTATAAAAAAAGTACCTGTGGCCTTCTATGTTTGCCAAGTATAAGTCCATTGAATATGACCAAAAATGAGTCTGGAGTATGTAGCTCCTCTGCTGATAATACTTCCAGATCTGTGACACCCAATTTGTAGCACTGTTTTCGGAAAATCAATTGAAACACACGGATTCAGTACCTAATTAAAACCAGATGACTAGCCGAAGATAATGAGTAGAAAATTGTGGTTCCGGAGGTATCCTTCTCAAAGCCATAGCAAAGGCCAATAGGCGATAAATGTGATTAAACTCACTTAACATTTAAAAAATAGCAACCACATACCAACGCAACCAATGGGCCTTCCTCTTCATCCGTTGTGACATGAGTCATTAAAGCCAAGTTCTTGACAAGCCCACAAGCTTCGCCTTCTGGGGTATCACATGGGCAGAGCATGCCCCACTTATAGAGCAAATCACAATGCAAAAATCAATTTAAATGAAAGTTCAAAGAGAATCAGTAATTTTCTTCGCAAAATTATGCAGGCTGATAAAGGCAGCATCATTACCTGGCTGGGTTGCAAAGATCTAGGCCCACTAACTTTTCTAGACTTTTCGAATTGTGGCGAAATTTTCGTAATAAACCCCATGCTCCCAATAAAAGATAACCTTGTTAAAACCTATACCAAAAGATTTCTTTAAGAATACTGAAGCATGCATGAGGATAGAGACATACACACAGATGTGTATAGAGAGAGTGAGACTGACCTGTGTCATGCCTTTCCTATGCATTCTGAACCTTTTAATATCGAAGTTTCCAGTTGAAAGGGTTCTTTCTAATCCAAAAGTAATATTATGATTCTTCTCTCCAGTAAGACACTACAAGCACATCACAAAAGATAATTGAAGTTGTACTATCAGTTCTATTAACTAAAGTAACTATTTCTAAAAATCGACTCCATCCATGTAATTCCAAGGCCATTAAAGAGAACGATATATACCCTATCTGTTGCAATTCAAGTTGTAGTGGAATATCCAAGGGACATGTAAGTTCATAGAGCAATTGCAGATCGACATATAACACTAACACCTAGCTAACAATCAATTATGAACCTACTGCAAACAGCAATACGTTTTGCTTCAGAACTATGAAAGAAGACCGGTTCATAGCTACAGTAAGACCTGGACTAGCAGGGCAGTATATTTCTAAACTTACTTGTGAAAAATCAAATCGGCTTGCCCGGTTAGGTTTTTGAAGGATACCATCTACTTTTTTAACGGCCTCAGTAATCATTGTTTTGAACAAATCCTGTAGCAACGTTAAGGAGGAAAATTATCGGTAGGGACTAGACAAAACTTACAAGAAAAAGGAAGAGAAAGTACTGCGTCTGGTGATATGTTCCAGTGATACCTCAAAAAGAAGAGATATTAGTTGTCCAGATAACTCCAACCGCTTGTTACCAACATAATCCTACGAGAAGACACATTTGAGAACACATATACAAGCAACATGAATTTTGGGTTCTAGATCATAATTTATTCTCAGGTATATCGACTAACAAGTGAGCCAGTATCATCACGTCAAAAATTAATATTAATGGCTCTTTAAGGGACGGCCAAGACATTTGTAAGCCATTTCAGCATGTTCCTCCCTGTTTTTAATTTACCAGCTTTAGGTAATCTAACATGTCATACAGAAGAGTTATTGAATTACCTTGTCATCCATGGCATCTTTGTTTAACATTGCTTCAATCATTCGTCTCAACATCACCCCAACATAGAAACATTTTTGGCGATAATTGTTGTTACGCACCTTAAGGGGAAGAATATAGCAATCAGTTAGAAAAGACTAAAATTTTAAGAACCAAAAGAAGTTGAGATACTTACAGGTACGTGTGCAAGGAATAAATCCCTGAGAATGCCTAGAGCTCTGCCATCCTAGTAGATCATGCAAATACACGATGTGAGATTTTTACTTAGCAAGAAAACTTTCATATTCAAATTTGCAGGACCAAAAAACATATTATCCATCTGTCAGAAGTTGCACTAGAGAGCGTGATAGCAGAGTAAAGAATAAAAACCTTTTCAGATGGAGGTCCATACGATGATTTCTTCACCTACAAAAATTAATAAAAAAAATAAAAAATGTCAATCTTGCCGCAAATTGACAAAAAAAATCAGAAACTACCTGATAGTCTATTCTTTTCTTCAGCGTTTCTTTTTTCTCTAGTTACATCACAAAATGAGGTGGATGCAACTAACTGTAAGAACCCTAAGTCTATGCAGATTTCTTTTCAGCAAAGATACAGATGAGCTATGGCCCTTTTAAAGAGCTCTTTTTCAACCGGGCAGTAATAACTTTTCTGTTTTCTAGGTAGATATTTAAGTAGACAATATGTGATCACTAGAATCATTGAACAGGAAAACATTTAAATAACTCTCTAAGAGGAATAAAACACCGCACCTTTGACTCAAGATAGTCCAGTGCTTCTTGTCGTGTAGTCACGCCTTCACTAATACACTCCTGAAATCAGATAAGTCTTTCGAGGGATAAATATGACGCTTCACGGATCAAGGCTCATCAGAACCCACATGTTGAAAAAAATGACACGAAAGAAAAAGCAGGTGGCTATATAATACTTGCCTCCATAGAAGGTAGTAGTGATGCGCTAAAACGGGGATCCCTTCCAACCATTTGTACTATCTCCTGGTCGCTCTCCATTCCCATAGCTTTAAGGACGATTATAATTGGAATCTATGACAAAATTACATGCTCAGCCAATAGAGTCCAACCCTGGAAGATCTATAATTAAAGAGAAGGACGAGATAATGTATCCTCACCTTTTTTACAAATTGATGTAGAAATAAATATATCTTCTCCTTCTCCATCTGAATAACTGTTTTGCTTTTCGTCATTTCAGTGCTACTTGTGACAGATGCATTAATGCTGGCAACAAGCAGTGAAAGAGAGATTCAGCTAACAGTGAAATTGGTATGTGAATAGTGGTGGGAGGATAAATAATGGAAAAAGAAAAGCTGAAGTAAGATAAAATTATATGGCTTGACAGTTATAATATGAATGGGAATGCTTGCCATCAATACTACAAGGGCTGAAATAATGAAGGGATCACTTACTTCCCCTTTTTATCGGAATCAATAATAATTCTGTTCTTCGAAAGTTGTTCTTGTATCAACAACACCTGAAATGAATAGCAAACACCCACACAATCAATAGAGACTTCAGGTCACGTTAAGAAAGGAAAGGATTCCATGAAAAATGGGATAACTTTATTCACAGAGAAAAATATGAACGTGAACCGCCAATTAGACAATGCTGAACGGCTCAATAAACACACAATTGAGTATGAACTAAACAGATAGAATAATACAAAACAGAAACAGATATCCCAAAAGTCAAAGTGCAGACAAGTAGCCAATATATAGATAGCTGTAAGAAGATTATATATACGAAGCATGAAGTATTATTACCTTCTCGGTTCCTTTGATGATAAAATATCCTCCAGGATCAAGTGGGCACTCCCCTGGAAGGAATCCAAAACGGAATACAATAAATGTGATGAACAGAAGCGAGCAACGCTTGAAAAAAGGGTGAAATACAAACCCAGTCTTGCAAGTTCCTCTTCATCTTTTCCACTTAATACACAGCGGCAACTCCGCAACATAATAGGCATCCTTCCGATAACAACGTCTTTCTGAAACAAAGGAACATCATATTCAGCCTGAACTTTTGTTGATAAGCAGCAAAATGTATAAATACATATTATTTTTCATTTTTACCTTTGCACTTACTGACGTTTGCCCATGACTTCCATGAACAAATTCTATATCGACATTTATTGGAGCAGCATATCTGAAAATGTAAAAACAAGATGTTATAATGCATTTAAAACAACCAAGAGACGAAGAATGTAACATGTTATCACTATAAAAACACGATGAATGCAAAATAGAAGAACTCCTTACGTCATGTCTGCTAATCGGCACATGTGTGGATTGATTTGTTCTGTTATGCTAACGTTTACAATCGAGGGATCACCAACTCTGACATCCTTAAACCTGCACCAAAAAAAACAGCTCCTCAAAGCTAAGTTTTTTTTTTGTTTAAAAAAAACAGCAGAAATCCAACAAATAGTACAATCTTGTAGGATAGACTTAGAAAAGGACCGAAAAGCCACCAACTTTCTACTTCTTTCTTTCAATGAAAACAAGATAATCAAGATTCACATATAACCCAGACTAACAAACACAAATAAGACTGAGAGATTAGAAAGATGATATAAAGAAGGTTTAAGACCTTAGGTAAATCGATGGGTCAAGAGTAGATGTAATACGAGAATTAGCACGAACAATCTTTTTAATCCCGACATTGATGAAGTAATTATATGAATCCAGGTGTTGCTTCACAAGTCCTCTCACCTACAAGACAAATCAATCATCTAATAAGATTGCACACACATACCAGTATAAAGGCACAAATGGGAATATCTACCTTCAAGAACTCAGGAACAAGCTGGAACTTAGAAACTGTAGACTTAATAGGAGCTGAAAGCTTTTCCTTGTCGACGAAATTGTCATCGTTGATCAAACTGTTTCAATACAAAGAGTGAAAGAACATTATAAGAATGTGTATGTATGAACATAACATACAATGTATAACACATAAACGAAGAAAACAGAGTTATATATCCATACTCTTGATCTTCGAATACCATCACTCTTTAACTTTGCAATTCACCACCTGTCAGTTATCTGAAAGCATCATACGGAGAAATATACACTAAAGACGCGAAATTTAGCATAAACATTTTACATAGAAAGGTAAGACTTAAGTTTCAAAACGGAGTTAAAACTTATAAGCCATAGAAACAATTGACCAATAGATATGTTGTTATTCATAAACCCTAGACAAAACCACATGATTACTGAAAGAAACGATTTCGGTTTATGAAGGAAGAGATGCTAACCGTAATCACGAGCGTCGGCTGAAAGAAACAGAGAAGAGGCGGTGAGAGTGGAGAAGGAAGAGAGAGCGCTTAAGTAAAACCTTGTGGGTAATTTGCCAAAAGGCTGTTCAAAAAAAAGAAACAGGGTTTCGAGAAGGGAGCGGCGGCGGTTTTGTATTCGGTTTTCGGATTAAACCGAACCGAACTCTGATTATCGAACTGCCGATTGGTTTTTGTACCTAAACCGAATCAACAAAATTTCGGTTCGGCTTGGTTTTTCTACCCTATTCCATCCCCTAGACATTATTTACAAAGTAAAATTTTAAAAAATTTGCTTATGATCACAACTTTGTGACTGTTTTTCTCTTTTTTTTCAGAGAATTTAATTCGTTTAATTGCTTGATTAAGCACCTGTACTTGACTCCAGTGTTTTAAGTTGAAGAAAATTTGGCGGACTCCTTGACTATTTTATTTCAGATATATATCTTTTATAATAATGGAGGTGATAGATGGGAATTTTACATAGAAAGCGTCCTATAATCATCTCCTGTTACAACTTACAACATTGGTGACTTGTTTTATGAAATCAAAAGGGATCAGTTCATAGCATATCACTCAGATGCTTTATTTAGGTTTTTTTTTCTTCCTTTTCATTATATTGTTCCAATATATTCCCTCCGTTTTTTTTAAGTGTCGTTTTAATGATTAATTTGTGTTCATAATTAAATGTCATTTTGACGTAACCAACGCAAATAAATACTAAAAATTCACTAATTAACCTCAATTAATAACACACAAATACACCACTAAATCCAGTAATAAACCGCTAAATACTCTGAAGAAACTGAAACGTCCATCTAAATATAATAAAAAAAAACCCCCTTAATCATTTACTCATCTAACTCTATTTTCCATCAAACAACAATGGCAAATCTCTTCAAATAAACAGTTAAAGCAGAACAAGAAGATGTGCAAAGAGACAATCAAAGGTTTCAAGTGAAGCATGATTTCGACCTTAACAAACTCCCCAACGAACAGCATCTTGACGTGACCAGAGAATTGCAAATCGAACCTAAAGTGAAAGCAAAAGTTGTTCACGGTTTTGATCTAAATCTACCAAGCAATGAAGAAAATGAAAGTAGCCATTGCAAAGAGACACCAGAAGATCATCTATTGGAGATTTATAAACTTTATTGTCCTGCTGCTTTTAGCAAAATCTCTTACTTGAATTTCTAATCTGTTTCCAACCATGCTGTTTATCTATATTTGAGCATCAATAAAATCGAACATATTTCCTTCTACTCCAGTTTATATCTATAAAACCATTCTATATCTATTTGCAAGTATGTTGTTTTTACTTCTCATGTTCATAATTAACTAAACTCATGGTAATTTCCTTCTACTCCAGTTTCTCATGAATGTAATCCACTACAATCGATTACTATCTACAGAGTACAAATTATCCTAGCAAATAAACTAAAACAAACTAACCTTTCTTTTTGTTCTAAATGTTTCAACTTGCGCTTTGTATTGTTTTACACCATAATCCTGCAATAATATAAACCATACGATTAAAAAGCCAATTATGAACACAATTTGTAACCTCATGAACACAATTGATAAAATTATTAAATGGATAACTAACCTTAGTTTCCTAATTGATTCATAACATTGTTTACAATGTTAGGATCACATTCGATTTGTCTTGGAAGCAATCCTTCACGTTCCAATGCTTCTTTTTTCATGTGAGGGATCTTGTAATTATTGGATCCTCCAATCCGCATTATCTCTTGCATGCATAGTTGCAGAGTTAAGAACATGTGGTTTATCTTTCTACTTGGGTACTCCTCAAAAGCTGTATTCACTGTAGTTATAAGTTGCTCAGTATTAGTCGGACATACCTTATGTTGTAATGCTTGAATTGCACTAAAAACCCAAGGTCAAGCACATTCATATCTGGTGAATAAGGTGGTTGAAACATCAATCTAATATCAAAACCGTTCTTTGAAGCCTCTTCTTGAAAATCTGTATCACTTGCATCCACATGTGTTCTCGCGTTGTCTTGCTGAATAAAGATGATCTTTCCTTCATCTTCAATAGGCCACTTCTCTCTAATCTGAGGTATGACGTCTTCAAGTAACATCTTTCTAACATCTTCTCTCTTAACCGAAGTAATTGGTTTCATCTCCATTGTCCCAGCTTCTCTATTTCTACTCCTTCTTTGCGCAGGCTGATTTGTTACAAAAGGAAAGACTCCTATCTTTCCAGAGAATGTTTCAACTCCTTCATGATTATACCTTGGTCTAGCCATTGCAACTAGAACCATCACTTTTCCAATAAAATTCTTACTTTGAAAAGTCCTTATATGATCCTCTTCTTCAGGTAAGAGGTAGTAGTTCTCTTTTCTCTTTGTCATGTGGAACCACTTCTCATCAATATATACAATGTTGTACATATCACTAAATTTAGGTTCAGCATTCAAGCTTAGAGGGTCTAGCATCTTCATACAAAACCGTATCCTTGCAACCTTATTCTCTTCTTTCAGATATGGCTTGAGAGCATTAGAATGCCTCCTCATCAATCCTTCTTTAACTTTTTTACATAAGGTAGAGTGACTAATGCCTAGAGCTTGAGATAATGTCTTCAAAGTTGTCCTTCGATGGAGAGGAGTGTTCAAAACACGTACTACATCTAACTGAATCCTCTTGGGACCACATCTATTCTTCCTTCTTTGTGAAACATCAACCAATGCACCAGGTGGAGTCTCTTTTGCTTGTTTCCAAACTCGCTGAACAATTCTAATATGCATTCCATACATATTCGCTACTTCTTTAACAGTGTTTCTACCTAATTTCCCTCTAACACTCCTTTCAAGCAAGGCATTATACACTTCCCATGTATCACGATTACTGTAATTCTTACTTGTAGAGCTACGAAGTACAGAAGGTCCTATTGCAAATCATTTCAGTTGTGTAAGTAAATATATGCAGCATTAAAAGACATCCCTAGAGCAATACTTAAGTTTTTAAAATTATATGTCTATGTTCGAGGTTGAAGCTACATACCTTCATTTCCGGTGCAGTGATTTTGACTTCCTCCATTCTCGGTTTCATCTGTTATGGATCACAATAACAAAACAGAGATCAACAAATGGATTAAAAAGGTAATGTGAAGGGTAACCATTGATAACATTGACCACATAATACCTTCTTCTCCAACAAACGGGTCATCCGTGTCAATGTTTTCATGTAATCCTGTCGATTGAAGTTAGATGTGATTATTAGAATGTGAGAATGTGTCATTATGATACAACAAATAAAAAATAACAACAGTGGTAGAATAACCTGTGTCTCCAACGTTTGGATTTTGATTATTTTCTGCATAAAGTTGATCCAAATCTAACTCAAAGATGTCAGAGTTGCTTTCTTCTTCAGGATTGTCGCTTAGATCAAGTAGAAGTCTACTTGAGGAAGAGTCTACAACTCGTACTTGAACATCTTCAATATGTGGAAAGATATTCAAATCAAAAGAATGTATTTCGGAGTTAGTAGGTGAAACGTTTAAATCGAAATTAGCCATGGAAGATGATGGGGAAATGTTCTTGGTAATGGTCTTTAAATTACACGATTGAATAAGAAAAGTTTGAATTTTGGTATTTGCCTCCCTCTAAAAGTAGTTAAAAAATATTTCTCTTTTTTTTTTGGCTTTGTAAAAACGTGATTAATCCAACATATATGAAGAATACGAAAAGGTGGAGTATTAAAGTTATTCCAAAAGTAAATTAAATTAACAAATTAAAAAATCAATAAACCTATCATTTTTTTAGACGAAAAAATGGATTAAGAAAACTCACCCGGCACTCGTGGAGTAGATGTCTCCTGTTTCCTTGGAGACCATACAGCCATTCTTGTGGTCGATGGTCGCGTCGATTGCAGAGTTCAACCTTAGCTTTTGGGCGACGTCTGTTAAGGAGATTCTGGAGTAGGAAATACTGCAGTGCATGTAGTTGAGAAGCAAGAGATTCAAAAGTGTTTCCTGACCCAACTCATCGTGGCGGAGTGTAGCAGAGTGGTGCAAGGACAGAAGAGTAGTATAAGCGGAAGGAAATCAATCAGTTAATTACCTATTGTCCCAATATGATAAAACTGAAATAATTTGAAAAGAAATGGTCAGTGAATTACTCACCCACGAATCTCAGAGAGATCCCCAGTCTGCTCATAACTCAAGGAATAATAGAAGTACAATCTCGAAGCTATCACATCAATGGTTCTCCTGTTTAAGCTCTTGAGGCGAGCAATGCTGGCTGAGGAGCATGCTTTGGCCTGAAAGAAAACACATCTGGAATTAAGACAGACCCCAACAAGACTAAAAGAGAACAAAGTATGTTAATGAAGCCTCAGAAAGAGAAGTAACCTCGGTGTACTTTTTCTGATCAAATGGATATAAACCTGCCTCCCTCGTCCCTTTCCTTCTGAGGCACCTTCAATAATCCCATGAAGAGCAAGCAACTGAATCTTGGTTTCATTGTAGCGAATTACTCCAGGGATGCATGTAAGCGTGGTGAATTCATATGAGGCTGCTTCAGAATGTGTGCCAGTTAACATCGTCAAAAGCGTGGATTTTCCAACACTGCCAAATTACAGCCACGCAAAACAACCAAACTAGGCTACCAAAGTGAGGAATTCAAAACTGAAACAAATACATATACATGAGAGTGGTAGAGAAATTCAAGAGGGACCTTGGAAAGTCTATCAGCGCAACACGTCCATGACCATACTTTGTAACTTCAAAACCATCTCCACCCCCACTGGAACCCTGTTAGGTAGATTTGAGAGACATTTTTTAAAAAGATAGTCAGAAATGATGAAAGGATACAGAGTCTAACACTCTGATTCTTTCACAAGGAGCACAAGTTTGTATACAGCTATAGACATGAAATCAACTTTTTTAGTAATAGGATCCAACAATATGAAGTTGCATATATGTAAAAAGTTGTATTTACTTTTGGAGGCTCTAACAGTTGCGTTCTGAGCTTTGTGATCTTTGCCTTGAGCTGACCAAGATGATACTTTGTTCATCAGAAGTGGGAACAATAGTTTCAAAAACTGACCAACTAAACTACATTTTTTTAATAAACAAATATATGAAAATAAATGATGATTGTCATGTCTACTATCATCTACAAGTTCTATAACGAAAAAAGAAACCTGTAGCTTTGTTCTTTTGCGTCCGAGCCATCTTGGCTTTAATTTCTTTAATTTTTTCGATGATTCCCATTTTCTTTCAGAATTTGCTGCTACGATTGCTGTAGATAGTAAATGATCTAACAATAATCAGACAGACGGTTCACAGGTAAATCATAAAATCACCAATTTAGCCATCTACTAATAAAACAAAACAAGAACACAGCTAGAGATGCATCTTCTGAATAACATCCTATAGGCATCAATGATCTTACATATGATTATTAGAACTAAGTCAGAGCGATGGAACAATCAATCAAGCAGGATTCCGAGCGAGTAAAAGCCAAATTATATGAATCACAAATACCTAAGGAACAAAGGAAGAGAGACGAGTGTAGGCCTCAGATATAGGAACAAAGCGAAATCGAGTAAAGAAGAGATCACAGAACTGGTGAGCTTCCTTCTCAGCCCGACGGTGAGGCGCACAGCACGAGCAATACAGCGGACTTCTTTGGTTTACGAGCCAGTATCGATCGAGCTGCAATCTCCTTCAAATCTGGGAAAAAGAGGATCTCCGTCCTATCTGAACTGTCGTCCGTGGGAATCAACGGAAGCACAAAACGGTGGAACAAACGAAATTTAGCATGCAAATCGAAGATCGGAAACAAAAAAAAAAATCAATTTCAGTCGTAGATGAGAGATGGAGAAGAGAGAAAGAGATAGCTGTCGGTGGAGTAACGCTACAAAAAAAGAAAATCAAAAGAATATCAAAATGATTTTCTCTAAATAAAATTGTAATTTGAGGTGTTTGAGAAGGTTAATTTAGTCAATAAACACAATGTCTTAATTTACTCAATTTTCGTTAAAACGAAACTTAAAAAAGAGCGGAGGGAGTAATTGTCATGTCTCTCAGAATAAAGTGGTTATGTCTGGTGTTTATCTATATCGGTGGAATGTCATGATGTTTCTCCTATCTCATAGTACGGAGATATCATTTGGTGTTTTGATTCTCAGAACAAGCCTTCTATTATTAGTTTTAGGAAAAAAATTTAAAACAAAGCAAAAAATAGTTAATTAATTTGTGAGAGATTTTAGGGACAACAAATAATTGTATAACACATAAAAATGTGTTTTACAAATTTTTAAATTAAAATCTTTAATCTATATTATAAAATAAACTGTTTAAAGAGTAAAACAATATTGTAAGATATTTCGACACTAAAACTGTCCAAGCTTCAGAGGACTTGGACATTAGAAGAATATCAAAAGCTATCGATACAATCATAAAGGTTAAAAAAAAAGGCTTCAGAGCCTGCTTAAAGTTCCCTGAAATCAGATTCTTCGAGTCTCAGACGCAGAACAACATTCATGGACTGGAGTTTTTGTAACCATGCATTGCGCAGAAAGAAAGAGAAAACAGTTAAAACATAACGGAAACAAACCAAAAGAAGAAGTAGAGCATTACATTTGCATCTAAGTGCTTAAGTAAAAAACCTTGTCTCCCAAAGTTGTTTTTATAACAAGCCTAGAAATACAAGAGAACGTAAAAAAGGTTTCTGAGAAAGAGTGGTGGTGGTTTTGTATTTTAAACCGATCCGAATTAAACTCTTATTACTAATTTGCATATCAGTTTTTGTCCTAAATTTCGGTTCACTTAATTCGAATTTTTGTTATGTGTTTGAATTCATGGAAAAAACGAAAAATTTGCAATTATATGTTTTTGCAATGGTTGAAATTTGTAAAGAAAATATAGTTTAAGGATTACAACAATTTTAGATAAAATAATTTTAAAATAAAAAATGCGACAGTTTTATATTTGGTTTTTAGTTTTAGACTGAATTGAACCAAACACTACTCAACCTTTTAGTATCTCTAAACCAATTGATTCAAAATGAAAAAAAATCAAACACTATAACAATAATCTATATATATAAAGTTATATTTCTTTCATTCTCCTTAAGCCACCTCAACAAATGATCTCCAAAAACATGACACATTAGCTTAACCCACCCACTTTAATACTCATCCACCCATTTTAAGATCTATACATATTAATACCCATCCATTTTAATACTTCCATATTTTTCATATAACTATATATATAGATATATAGATATTTACATAAACTCATCAAACACAAAATAAATAAATACAAAAAATACAAAAAATGACAATGTGAATTTAAATTAAAAATACGAAAATTAACAAAAAAATAAAAAACACGGAAATGAAAAGAAAAATAATAGAAAAGTAAAAACACATAAAATGACATAAAATAAGAGTATAAAAAAGTAGAAAAGACAAATGAGAAATCATGACATGATTTAACAGGAATAGGGTAAAACGAAAAAATTTCAAAATATAAATAAATAAAAAAGAAAAATAATCACAATGTGAATTTAATTTTAAAATACAAAAAATTAACAAAAAATAACAGGAAAATGAAAAGAAAAATAATAGAAAAATAAAAAATACATAAAATAATTGACTTACAAAAGCATCAATAAGTAGAAAAAGAGAAATCATAACGTGATTTAATGAGAATAGGGTAAGAACAAAAATTTCCTAAATTTTTCAGTATAAACGGGATAGATCAGGACGTAACATGATGTGAACAAGAATTTCTTTTTAAAACTTATCTGAATTGGTAACAATAAGAGCAATAATTTTTTACGGTTGCAAATATGAATTTAAGTAATTGTTTCCAATATATCACATATGTTAAAATTATTAAAAATAAACATTAACAATATTTGATAAAAGCTTAATTAGACTAACGCAAGGCGAGTTAAATAAAAAATATGAAAACAAGGAAAAAAGAAAAAAGAAGAAAGTGAAAAATGAATAAAAAATACAGTACATAAAACATACAAACATCATCAAATAAGAGCATCAAAAAGTAGAAACAATAAATGAAAATCATGATAGGATTTAAGTGGAAATGAGACAAGAACGAAATTCACAAAATTTTCGAACATGAACGTGATAGGCCGGGACAGAACAAGATGGATGCAAAATTTTTCATTTTAAAAACATATATAGAAAAGTTAACAATGAAAATAATTGTTGTGGTTACAAATATGACTTTAAGCAACTTTTTCAATATATCACAAATGTAGAAATTATAAAAATAAACAATTAACAATATTTTATAAAAGTGAAAAACGAAAAAAAAACTAATAATTAAATAAAAATAAATAATATTAATATGTCAACTTATAAAATAGTTTTTTTATGAAAATACGGAAAATACCAGAGAAGAAAAATAAGAAATATATGCATAACAATATAATAAAGATTGGATTGGAAAATTAATTATGTCAAACTCTATAAAATAATAAGACAAAAATAATATTAAAATACAAAATAAAAACAATCTATAAATTAATAAATTAAGAAAGAAAAATAAATAATAATTCGCGTGAAACGCGGAAACATTGTAGTTTGGAAATAAAATTTTCTGAACTTTGGACATACATTTTGTGAACCGAATTAGGCAGTGTCAATTTCAGTTTTTTTTGTCTCTAAATCGTATCAATAAAATTTGCTAATTCGGTTTGGTTTTTCTGCCTAGTCCTTATGCGTTTGAATATTGTGAAACTTGCAGCTGTTTTCATAAAATTGATAAAAACAAAAAAATCTTGAAAGTAAACATAATCTTCTAGGAGGAGCCAAACACACAAAAAAATCTTAGAAAAAAATAAAATATCATTTTTCTTCTTAAAGAAAGCAAAAGAGACAGAAACTCGAGAAACAAGCTTCGTATATTTCTCTCGCTGCAATTTAGGCGGTTCTTCTTCCTTCTTCTCTCTCTCTCTCTCTCTCTCTCTCTCTCTCTCTCTCTCTCATTCTCTGCTTCTCTCAATCTTCAGATGCAACAGTGAACTACCCAAACCCAAAATCACCTTCACACTCTTACCTAATTCGGTAATTAAACCAAAAAGATCCCAACTTTGCTTATGCATGTAACATCATCTAAAGAAGCTGAGTTCTGTTATTCCAAAGTTTGAATTTTTATCAAGTTTTTGGGGTTTTTACAGATCGATTCCGTACAATAGACATGGGGCAAAGCGAGGATTGTTGCTCGACTCAGCTAATCTATGGGGATGGTGAATTCAACGTGGAGGGGTTGGATAATTTCGTGAAGAAGACAAAGCTCTCTGATTGTGGACTTTCTTATGCTGTTGTTGCTATCATGGGTCCTCAGAGTAGTGGTATGAGTTTGCTTTTTCTCTTCTTAGTTTTTGAGTTTGTGATTGAAAGTCTGTAGCTTTCTTAGCTAACTCCAATTAAAAGATTCAGTCTTTGAGTCTTTTTTGGGGTTTTGGTTTGCTTATTGTGTGGTATGTCTTTTGTTTTTGTTTTTTCAGGGAAGAGTACACTTTTGAATCATCTTTTTAAAACCAGTTTTAGGGAAATGGATGCTTTTGCGGGAAGGTTAGTAGCGATTGTCAGTTTTCTTTTGATCTTTTTGTGGCAATGCCATTTTTGTTTAAAGTGGAAATTTGTTTGACTTGTTCACTTGGTGGTAATTTGTCTTTGTCTTTCTTCACAGGAGTCAAACAACCAAAGGTATTTGGATGGCTAGGTGTGTTGGAATTGAGCCTTTCACACTTGCCATGGACTTGGAGGGTACTGATGGTAGAGAAAGAGGCGAGGTGAGATGAATAACGACTCGTAGTCTTGTATACTTCAACACATTCAAAGCATATGGTTTTGGCTAACTTGCTCAGATATTTTCGGATATTCGAAAATATATGGAGACTTGTATCTATATATATATATTTTTTTAAGTTTCGTATATGTTTCTAGGATTACTCTTCTTTTGACTGTTGTCAACGGTTCCTGTAATTTTCAGGATGACACTACATTTGAGAAACAAAGTGCCTTGTTCGCTCTTGCTGTTGCTGATATTGTACTCATAAACATGTGAGTCTATAATTTGTTGGCTCTTCTTCTGATAAGTACTACTGATGTTTTTATTACATGGAAGCAGAATGTTGACATTTAGTGTTATTAGAAGATAGATATCATTTCAGAGTTACCACCCCAAGATACTTATATGTTTGATATCTTTTCGGAATCTTAAGTATGTTAAAGTTAGATTTGAGTAAACTTAGTAAAGATCTACCAACACAGTCATGATGGTTTTTAGGCATAAAAGGTTTTTGATAGATTATTAATGAAGATAATGAACTATATAGGTGGTGCCATGATATCGGAAGGGAACAGGCTGCCAACAAACCATTACTGAAGACAGTTTTCCAGGTATCATATTGTGCTTACACATGGAACTTTATGTTCAATCAGTGGCTTCGATAACTTGGTCATTATTGCTTTTGTAGGTCATGATGCGATTGTTTAGCCCTCGGAAAACAACTCTTCTTTTTGTCATACGTGATAAAACAAAGGTTTAGATTTTACAATTGATAAAATTCTTGATGGTGAAGTCATATTTCTTAGACTGACATACGCTTTTGTCCTTAGACTCCAATAGAGCTGCTTGAACCTGTTCTAAGAGAAGATATTCAGAAGGTAACACACACACTCTCTCAGTTTCCTTTTATTTACAGTTTTCTCCTCTTTGATTTGGGTAACGATTAATATATATCGCAGATATGGGATTTAGTTCGCAAGCCTGAAGCACACAAGAATACACCTCTAAGTGAATTCTTCAATGTAAGGAGATAGTCCTTCCGCATAATCGTAACTTAATTTCTGTCGGATTAATGTTGTATTGTTACCAAATTGTTCATGAATATACCTGTCTGTCTTTTCCTTATTTGATAACTGGTTCGGTATATGCTTGTAGGTAGAGGTCGTTGCCTTATCCAGCTATGAAGAGAAAGAAGAGATGTTTAAGAAAGAGGTATTATTCTAATATGTAAAACAATTTTTTTTTTTGAAGCATCAAAGTAAACCTAAGACCTATTCCCTTGAATCATGCGAACTTCTGAATAGGTTGCTGAGCTGAGGCAGAGGTTTTTCCATTCCATTTCACCTGGAGGACTTGCTGGTGATAGACGTGGTGTGGTTCCTGCTTCAGGATTTTCTTTCAGCTCCCAGCAGATTTGGAAAGTTATAAAAGAGAATAGAGACTTGGACCTTCCTGCTCACAAGGTTTTCTATTCGACAGAACTTATGTGGTTAAACCATGTTTTCTGATCTTGTGACCTTCCTGTTCTTTTGTTTTATGCTTGCAAGGTAATGGTGGCCACTGTTCGGTGTGAAGAGATAGCCGATGAGAAGCTACATCTCTTGGCAACCGATGAGGTACGCTTCTGTGGCCTCCTTAACTACTATAGCTTTGCTTGCTGATTTAAATGGTTAGTGAGAAATAACGCGGTAGACTCTATTTAGAGTTGGTTGGAGTTGCAAAAAGCCGTAGAAGGTGGTCTGGTTCCTGGTTTCGGCAGAAAGCTTAGCTCTATCCTTGAAAAATACTTCTCAGAGTAAGCTCCTCTTTATTGGTTCCTCAAGGATCTACTTCCCGAGCAAATAAATGTTGCCTAATCTTGTTTTGCTTACCCCTTCTTAGATACGACGCAGAGGCAATATACTTTGATGAAGGAGTAAGAAAAGAAAAGCGTCTACAGCTGAAATCTAAAGCTTTGGATGTAAGACTTCCTCCGGCTTTGGCTTTGCATCAACAGTGTTGACCCAGGATCTGGTTAATGATTATTGTGTCTCTTATTTTCATCTTTTTTTCCAGTTTGTGTACTCTGCTTTTGCTACCATGTTGGGACATCTACGATCCAATGCACTAGAGTCTTTTAAGATCCAACTGGAACAGTCTCTAAATCAAGGTGAAGGATTCGCAAATGCTGTGCGGAACTCCCGAGAGTCTTGTCTGCTTGTATTTGACAAAGGATGTAAAGGTGAGAGTTCCTATTTTAGATTTTGCTTCAAAAGTAGAGTCTCCTTGTGAGGAACAGATTGTTTAGGCCAAAAACTACAATAACATTTAGACTAGACTACCTCCATTCTATAAACTGTGTTTCCCTTCAGATGCTGCCGTTAAACAAGCGACTTGGGATGCATCAAAAATCAGAGAGAAGCTTTGTCGCGACATTGATTCGCACACATCTTCTGCTCAGACTGCCAAACTATCTGAATTAACTGCCAACTACGAGGTTCTGCTTTGGTTTTCTCTTCTTCCGACTTACTTAGCTGTTAAGGGCTCGTATTAATATTTATTCTGCATCCTGATGTTTTACAGAAGCGCCTAACTCAAGCACTGAGTGAACCTGTCGAGTCTTTGTTCGAAGCTGGTGGGAAAGAGACGTGGCCTTCCATAAGGACACTTCTCAAACGGGAGACTGAAACAACTGTTACAGATTTTCTGGACGTGGTTACTGGTTTTGAGCTTGATCACGCTACAATTGATGCTATGGTTAAGAACTTAAAGGACTATTCTCAGAGTTTAGTGGAGAAAAAGGCGAGAGAAGAAGCTGCCAAAATTCTAATCCGAATGAAAGATAGGTAAGAAAAAAATCAGAGTAGACTCCTATTAGTAGCCCTTTTTTTTTATCGGTTTTCTGCTTTATATTAACTCTTCCAAACACATTATAGGTTCTCAACAGTCTTCAGTCATGACAAAGACTCAATGCCACGGGTCTGGACTGGAAAAGAGGATATTAGAGCAATCACAAAAGATGCTCGCGCAGAGGTAACTCTTTAGAAAATTTATGTCAAAGAGGGCCAAGTTGATGTCATGAAAGTCACTCTATATGCTGCTATCCTGCAGGCTTTAAGTCTTCTATCTGTGATGGCTGCGATACGTTTGGATGAAAGACCGGACAAAATTGAGAGTACTCTTTTTTCTTCTCTCATGGATGGAACTGTTTCCGTTGCATCTTCCCACAACAGAAGCTTAGGAGCTTCGTCGGATCCACTTGCATCTAGCTCTTGGGAAGAGGTAAACATGTCTGATACAGTGACTTCTAGTATAGTCTGGTTAATAAACCTGACTATTATTGAGGCATCACACTAAATAGAATACAAAATTAACCAAGTTAGTCTAGTTAACCAGAAATGTTTAGCGTTGTGGCTCATGAGATGGTTATAACGCTTCCAGCTGTAGTCAATTAGAAATATCAATTTTTAGTTTTATGGATGCAGGTTCCTCCAAAAGACGTGCTACTGACGCCAGTACAGTGTAAGTCTCTGTGGAGACAGTTTAAATCTGAGACCGAGTATACCGTAACCCAAGCTATTTCGGCACAGGTGATTTTGCAAGCCCGCTCCGAATTTCTATGTGTTATATACATAATTTAATCAATGGTGTATGTTTTCATTTCTACTCTTACAGGAAGCTCACAAGAGGAATAACAACTGGCTTCCACCGGCTTGGGCGATAGTGTTGATGATTGTCCTTGGTTTCAATGAATTCATGATGCTCTTGAAGTAAAAATATCAATTTCCTTGTACTCATGTAGAATTTATTCAAGATTCTCTCAGTGTTTCAACTATTTAGACTCATCGGCTTGTTTCGTCTTGTTGTAACAGGAATCCTTTGTACCTCTTGGGTTTCTTCGTGGCGTTTTTGATCTCCAAAGCGTTATGGGTGCAGCTTGACATTCCTAGGGAGTTTCAACACGGCGCAGTAAGCCCTCACTACTTTAAGACTCAAATTTATCAAACGCAAAAGTTTATCTGAACACCATCTTTGCTGCATCTGTTAGCTTGCTGGAGTACTCTCCATCACGTCAAAGTTTCTTCCAACTGTTATGAATCTTCTAAGAAAGCTCGCGGAAGAAGCTCAAGGGAAAACAACTCAGGAAGCACCTGAATATACAACTTCTCAAAGCTACAGACACCACCAATCTCCATCAAATTCCATCTCGAGCACAATATCTGAATCTGTCTCATCAAACACATCATCATTGGTTGATGATGATGCAGAGTACTCGAGCCCTGCACTGGTTCAGAGACGAAACACCAGCAACGTACGAGAAACAGAGATCTCTCAAATGTAAACCAACCGAAGTGCAAGAATTACTAGAATATATTTCGGTTCTGTTAATGTTCTTCATAATAATCGTATTGTAGTTTATATAGAGGTAGTGTCTTGAATTGAAAACGAAATCATATAATATCATAAAAACCTTAAAGAAATAAGTAGCTCAAGTTACTTGAATCTTGAGATAGCAATAGTACCAAATTATGTTGAAGCTCATTTTCTGAATTCTCTGGTGTTCAGAGCTTTGGAATCTTATTGGACATTAGTTTGAGTAGATGCTTGTTTACATCTGAAAACAAACCAAAACAGTACATTACAAAGAATCAATATGTTACAGCAGCTACCCACAGAAAGATCAAGCCGAAAACTTCAAAACTTTCGAGAAGTAAACGAATGCTCGACAGTATTCCCACATTCTGATCTTGAGGCAGCTTTCTTGAATTGTTTCTTCAAGACTTAATCTTGTTCCTAAGTTTTTGGATTGTCAAGTCTGCACCTCCAAACCCATCCATTACACCTTTTGCCGATGGAAACTCACCTCTTGCAGTTAAACTAGCAGAAAATGGCAAACGAAAATGAGCAAATGAACAATACTACACAGAAGCAACTTGTAGGAAGATGACCTTAGTCTTTAGTGGTGTGTAACAAGCAACAATAATCGAAAAATAGATCAAAAACCGAATAACATAATACCTGCTTCGCATGACTACACAAGGCATGCCTATCATCTTTGCAGCAGAAACTCCTGATTGACTACCAGCAACAAGTACACAGTTTTTCACAGGTAATCCAGCATATTCCGCAGCAGCACGCAAAGCAACAACAATTTTTTCCAATCTGGAAAAAATAAAGAAGATATCTTAGTCTTCTTGTTGAGGTATGGAATTGAATTGTTTTCTTTTTTTTTGTGCTTTAGAGAACAGAAAATTCCACCTCTCAGATGAGCTTGTGTGAAGGTCTACACTTAGCTTTAGCATTGATGCAACTTCTTCAGCTATCCTCTGTTTCTCAGCGGACGCTGGTCAGAAAAAAAAGTACAGGAGGATGAGATTTACAGCAATTACAAGAGAAAACCTTAGATCAAAAGTACTTCAAATTGTCTCCGAGCTCTCTACCTGCTTTTTTGACTTCCTTCACTAGCTGCTCCTCAAGACTTGAAGAAACTCCTTTGCCAAGAACAAGTTGTCCATACATACTCTCTTCCACCTCCTTGTCTCCAATAACCTTCACATTGGGAAGCCTTTCTTCGCCAAGCATCTCGACAATGGATCTGTTAAATACCCACATCAAAAAGACAGAAAACAAACAACATAACAGAGGAAAAAAAGCTATGTAGGATTGTGTTTATGTTAATGGATTGTTTTTTGAAGACTGGATATGTATAGGACACTAATTAACTCAATTGAAATTGCAGAATTTTTTTTTTGGGAAGCTTAGCTACTTACAAGGCTACTTTGTCTCCACTCTTACAGTAGGCTGTTACGATCGCAACAGGTACTTCCTCCTTGTATGCATTATCGATAAACCTACAACGCAAACAGATAAACCAAATTGAATTTATCAAGCACAATGAAAAGAAAAGTCTCTACTTCTTTGTTTCAATCTACAAAACCTTATCTAAAGAGACTCACTCTTGGACTCCAGATCTCAGAGGTAAGCTTTTAGACATCAGAAATTCATTCATCGCATTTTTCTGCCAGCAAAACAAGTTGAAGTTAAAGCAATTGATCGAGTTATCGAACCTTAACTTGAAAGAGAAAAATATTTAGCTGACATCATGTACAAAGTATGAGTGCAACCTTTTCTCGCAATACACTTTTTACAAAAGTCCCTTTCTCATTGGTTGGCAACGACGAAGGCCATCCAATCTGAAAAGAGGTAGATAACCAAGAGAGAAAGAAACAAGTGTCAGATTTCAATAGTCATGTATGTAGTCGCATTACGCTAATGATGCTTAAGCTAAAATTTGATAACTTTTACCTGGTTGAAATACAAAAGCAACATTTTCTCTTCATCAGCAGCACCTTTTCTGGAAATAATCAACTAAAACTTAACGAAACGCAATTGTAAATTGAACACAATCTAATCGTCTACTCATATCAAAGGGTAAAAACAGTTTAAATACAGCACAGTTATCAGCTTAGTATCTAATAAACTTGTATAAGAATTAGACTTTCTAAAATCCCTAGAATCAGAATCTAAGATATGTAAACGGATATGATTCGAAACAACTTGATTCGCCAAGGAAACAAATGGATGTAACCAATTGCAACAAAAGAATCAATTCTTAAGCATTTTCAAAAGTAAACTTCAAGAAGCCAAAAAGCACAAGTCAGTGATTGTTACAAAGGCAGATATATACCTTAACAAGTCTGAATAAACTGGTTCAGGCCAATTTGCACAGTCAAGCCCAAGCTTTTGAAAAGCTGGAATTCACAATAAGAGCAACAACATTAGATAAGAGAAAAAATCATCACAGACCACAAATCTCATGGATTTTTACTTAAGAAAAATCGTCTATCTGAAGAGTGATTAAACCCGCACCTACATTGAACGCTTGGCGATTACTTGACCATGTATCAATCATTACCCTGACACAACAGAACCAAAATTCACTTTACCACTGAATCAAAAAACAAGAACTTGCTCGAACTCATAACAATCTCATCATAAAGTTTGAAACTTTTCTTCATTGGAACTTACCCATCAACCTCAAGTATCACAGCGAGTTCTTCAGACGTGTTTACATCATCTCGGCTCGCTGATAAGCAACGTGTAGGGAATCTCTGTCTCTGTAATTGCAGGCATTTTCCGAGAATCTGGGATCTTTCCGGGCAATCGAGAAAAGCTAAGGAGCTTCGTCTTCTTCCATAGGTGTCGTGTGATGAGGAGCGGGTGCTCAAGTATGGAGTGAAAGGAGGAGACTTTGTACAAGGAGAAAGTTGGAGATTGTTAAGAATCGAACAAGAAGCGATTTCCATGGCTACCTTCTGTGGCTTTTCTGCTGATTCATTACCAAACAAACGTCGAGCTCCAATGATATATTATTATTCTTAGCATATAAATTAAACAAAGCACAGATATTTTTTTTGACTTTTGCCACTCTCCAAATTCCACACTCCAAGAGCTACAGTAAAATTTTCAATCCCGAAGAAAAAGATTTTCTTCTACTTTTTGGTACGATGATTCTCTTATCTTCCTTCCTCTCTTTTTGATAGAGTTATGTATATACTTCTTTAGATTTTCACATTAATCTTTTTTATCCATTTGAATTAAATGGAAGTTGTGAGATGGGTTTATTAGACCACACAAGCAAATACATAACGAACTACGGAAACAAAATCTGATAGATTGAGTTACATAGTTCAATTTCGATACCGTACAAAAAGTTTCTCTTTTACATCAAACATAACTTTTAAGTACTGTAATAACAACCCTTTGGAGAAGCTATTAAAAATACACTCAGTTGAGCAACAACGAAGTTATCAAGTGATTGTGGACTTGACCACAATTCTTACTTAATATGATATGATCAGTATCGCAGGCAATGGTCCTTCATATGATCAGTATCGCAGGAAATGATCAAACTCCTCATCTTACCATAGTAGAGGAAACTTTTAACCCAATGAGCTATATAAAAGCAAATGGAAGCAAATGGAAGTATAAAAGTTGCCTAAACTGTTGCCGGTTTAAGATTAGGCGGAAAACAAAAGAAGCAGGTGATATAATGCAACTTTAAGTTCCCTAGCATGGAGTATACTTATTATAAGGAAGCCTAATTAGCTTCTCAGCATCTTTTTAGGATGATGAGTCCTCGTTCAAGCCGTTGGATTGTGCAAAATGCCACAAATAGATTATATAATCAAACATAAAATACACCGACCATGGTTCCAACGACTGAACCGACCCATGTAGAAATCAAGTTCACATGGTTGGGCATCAAAGTGCCAAAGGTCTTTAGAAAGACCATAAGATGAAATCAAAGAGTAGCAGTTTTAATAATCATTACCTCTCTTATGAATGGTTATTCTCTTGTGAGTGTCTTCTGTGCTCTCTATCGCCATGATGACTACTACCTCTGCTCGTCGACTTGTGGCCTTCTTCACCGTTCTCACTATTGTGGCGTCTCTTTCCTTCTGACTGCTTTTCAGGAGGGCTTCCCATCTTTCTCTTTCTGCTATGCATCAACGGGGAAACATCGTTTACCATTTCGCCTTCCTCTGTATTCTTGATTCCTCCTTTCACATCTAGAATCTCACCATGTTCTGTACCCACGAGATCAGAGTTCTCGGCCTTTGGCCTGCTCTGTACATTCCTTTGTTTCGCCTTTTCATCCTCAACAGCTAGTTCCACATCTTCCAATTCTCTTTCAATCAAATCATCTTCATCCATCAAATCCTTTTTCCTCGTTCTTTCACCAAGCAACTTTTTAGCCTTCTCTCGTTTAGCCTTCACCTTGTCCCGAAGCAATTTCAAGTCTTTTGGCGATTGGCTGATCGGGGCATCACCTGTTTCAACATTTCTAGATTTATGAGCAGCGCTATCATCTGGAAGCTCTCCACTCTCTCTTTCTGAATTGCCCTTCGAGGGTTCCTCAACTAAGGGTCTAGAGTATTGGGGGACTTCTCTCGAATTGTCCTTATGAGCTGGATGATTTTCATGATGCGGACTTTCTTTTATTTCTCTCTTTATCTCCTCTTTGTGATCGACACTGACATTTGTTGCCTCAACACCCCCATTATCATTGTTCTGATTCAAACCGCCTTTTGATGAACCCCCATGATTATCAGAATTTGAATGTTCATGGGTTGAACGTACTGATGTTTGCCTAGAACCAACATGCTCATCGGTTGACGCTGCATTTCTGGAGCCTGGCCGATGAGCTGACCCTCCAGCTACGCTACTTTCGACTTCGCTTCCTTGAGAAGGAGGGACACGGTTTTGCTCATAAAGCTCAAGCATTTGGTTGCTAACATCTACAATACACAAAAGGAGATCACTCTTGAAATCATATCCAAAGAGGGAATTCAAGTCAAAGAAGGAAACAAGAGTAGTCATATCAATTTCATCATCTACATACCCTCCAATTGTCGGGGTGTAACATCAAATTCTTGCCACCAAACTTTCTCTCCATCTGATGGTAACTTCACTTTAAGGAACTTGGCCGCAAGAAAAATTGCACCAGCCGCAATGTGATGAGGCTTAAATTGCAGGCAGAGTGATGTACGCAGACTGCAAGCCACTTTTCATTGTATGAAGACGAAAATACAAGGTACATAGAATTAATGGAAACTTTCGAAGGAAATAGGACTTCAACGTACCCGTCGTTAACAAAATTCCACGCAACTTGGGCAAGAGCATTCTGGGCAACCTTAAATTTCTTTATTGCTTCTACTAGGGGTTTGTAAGGATGATGAACATTGAGGTCAAAGCCTAACGTAGAAAGTACTATTTTTTCTCCGTTTAAAATTAGCTCTTTTTGTTGCTCATATACTTCCTGCAAAAGTAATATACGTCAATACACATTCACATGCTGAGCAACACAAAACAAAGCAGTACCAAAGGACCCTGAATCTACAAAACGAAGAAAATGTCTGTAGATAGTACAACCTCAACGTCAAATAAAACATAAGATATGGGGAAAACCAGATACTTTTAGCTAACTAAACGGAGGCCAGAGATCTGAGAAGGTTCATTAGTATGATGAATACCTTTTGCTTGATTTTCTGTGCAGCACCAGGATCCTTCTTGTTTATTATCTCATAGGATACATAAATAACGTCTTTCAAGGGACGTGGAGTTTCCTCAACCTTTCCAGCAAGGAACATACATACGGTTGCAATTGTCTGTGAAACCAACATGATAAATGGCTCAGTATCTAAGTATTATTTCCTGCTCCAGAAGAATCAATCAGCAGCGACAATCACAATTCATAATCCTTGCATAGAATAAGCATAAGGCTATATCTATTTCAAAGTCACAGCCAAACAATCAGTAGTGTGCTCTCTAGAACTACCAAGAAAAATGGTAAGGAGAAGGAGCCAATATCCAAGAAACTGAAATACCTCGAATTCCACACTAGCTACACTAAAGCATAGTGATTCGAATAACACAGACTAAAGTCCATATTATTTTTAAGTATTCAGCTTGTTCAGGTGCAAAACAATAAACTCACCCTTCTGTCATTCTTTGCATGTGACTGGCGAAAGAAGAATCGATGACAGAAGATAATCGCTGTAGCTATTGTAACCTGGGGACTGATTGGAAAACTACATCAGCTATTTTCAATGAGCGGAAACAAAAAATTGAAAGCTTTGAACAGTGCAGAAATCATGACTACAAGCAGTAAAATTCAGACAACGTGACAGTAATGTAATCACCACTAATACATTAATAAACGTTGTATTCATGTCAATCAAAGAAACGTTCAGATAAACGTATTCTCTTCCTTGTATTCATGTCAATCAAAGAAACGTTACGATAAAATAAAACACTAGTTTTACGACTTTCTAGTGGAAGGTGCTAAAACTAATGACAGTTCATAGGTATGCCTAATACCATCAGAGCACATCAATTTTAATCAAATTTCCAATTACGTATACTAAACCTATATGTAGAGGGGCAACTATATTCTGTACACAATGTTGATGGGACTAATTGGAACAACTATCATTCCAAGAAACACCAAGCGAGCTTGACGCAGACAGAAAGAAATCTAAAATGAGGTGATAAAAAAAAAAACTTACACTTTCAATCTCATGCCCAAGTCCTGGAGGAATGTACAGTAGGATTTACGTAGGTAAGTTTCCTTCTTCAAGTCAATCCCATCCAACCTTGACGGCGAATTCTCTTCAATTTCTTTTCTACCAAAGTACCAGCGGGAAACCTCCTCTTGCTTCTCTTGAGAATTCCTCGAGTGAGATGAAATACCACTCTCACTGTACGAACATTCCCCAGCTAGTACTCCAGCCATTATAGTATCTTCCAAAAACCAATAATATCACAACAACCTAAAACAAAAGCAGAACGAATAAAGTGCATCACTTTACGTTGGTTACTAAACTGATACACAACCATAAACCTAGAAAGTAACGCAACTAAAAAGAGATCATAAGGACAAACTAAGTATGGTACTTTACAATTGCACTAAAGACTTTAACTTTAACTAACAGAGAGAGAGAGAAGTCAATGACAAAGGAAGCAGATTTTCAGACAGAGACACGGAAGAGACACAACTCGTGAATAGTAACAGTGCATATGACATAGCCACTTAGTCTAAGACGAGACCCCAAAGGAGGAAACGAACCTCTCACTCACAACTAAACCCAACACAAATCAGACAACTTTAATTACGCAAATCTCATCGTCACATTCGAGGAAAAGATTCGAACTTTTTTGCTCAGAATACGAAATCATACCGAGAGAGTTAGCAATTGGGCAGAGACAAATCAGATCCAAGGAGTTTGTAGAGTAATCAACCGAGAAAAAGATTGAAAATTTCGTTGAGAATTCAGAGAAAAAAACCCAAATCGAGAGGGAGAAGAAAAAATCAATTGATCGAAGGAGGAAAGAGATAATAGAGAGTTTACCTTACAAGCGATGGAATTACTTCTCCAAGTCAAGAATAAACGCGTGGATTGAACAAACCCTAACCCTAGAAGTTGCGAGAAACGGAGGAGGAGGAGGCGGAGAAGGGGATAGGGTGGAGAATCAAGAGTTTGATATAACAGACCCAAAAGATCCACTCTTTTCCTTTTTACACATTAAAAGGAAAATTAATAATAATCGTTTATTTTTCTTTCTCTTTGGTCTTTGGTCGTTAATCTTCTTTTGTTAGCATTTTTTTTATCGGATGTCCCCGAAGGAACTCTTTGTTAGCATTTTTATAATTTTTTTAATGTGATAGAAAATTAGAAAATAGGAAAGAGTAATATGAACATTTTAATTGGCAAAAACGAATGTTTTTTTTTAATGTTTTTTTATGTGATAAAATTAGAACATTCCTCATACATTTTTTAGACTTTTAATTAATTAATTTAAATATGTAATATGAACCTTGTACTAATGTTTTTGAATTAACATACACACTCTCGTAAAAGTGTATTGTTTGTTTTTTTTCTTGAGCACATGTAAAAGTGTATTGTTAAAAGAGGGGAAAAATACACAAAAAGTATTCTAGTTAACAAAAATATGCAAGATCGATCTCAAATCATACAATATCACTTTTGATAAATAGAAGAATATGTAAGAAAAAGAAGAATATGTTTGGGTTCTTACAAAATATGGTAATCGGAATATTTATATAATGTTATGATCGTCTTTATCAGTGGACTCCTATGTTTTTTTATTAGGTTTATGGGTCGGTTCATCTCTATCTGATGGTCGGTGTATTAACCGAGAGGTTAGAAAGTCATGATATACTGTCTCTGCAATCAACACATGATCGTTCCCCGTGTTTTGGCTTTACTCACACGGTATCGGGAAATCGAATGACTTCCCAGGTCATCTATCCTTTGACTAATGCAGCTCAAGCACGTTTAACTCTGAAGTTCTCTCTGGATGGACAACCGAAAAGGTAAGTGCACTTTGGTTACATAGATAGTTAAATCAATTCTTTTAACCTTTCAACATAAGTATCTATATACCAGAAATCGGGATGTTACAATTTACCCCCACTCAAAGAACGCAACGTCCTCGTTGCGAACCAATATCAATTCTTAACCACCTCCCATGGTCTCTCAGGTTAGCACTGAGACGGAAAAGGTAACCGAAAAGGTAAGTGCATTTTGGTGACATAGGTAGCTAAATCAATTCTTTTAACCTCTCTACATAAGTCTCCATATACCAAAAATCAGGATGCTACAATTTAGCTCATGCAATTCCTACACAAAACCATCTTATCAAGTCATTCTAGGACTATGTTAAACCTGGAAACCGTGGGTTGTAATTTGTAAGTATTTTTCTGGTTCCATTAATTGTTTTTTCCAATTAATCATCTATTTTTTACCTAAAATATCTGATCAATTATTTTTACTGTTTCTAATTGTTCGATATGCATAGAGAATTACGAATCAGGAGACGTTGCAAAAATACTCCCATGTCAATACAATTTTCACTCCAGTTGTATTGACAAATGGCTGAGAGATGTTAGCAGGTTAGTCATTACTAACATTGCTTATTTTAGGACGTAGCCAAGAGATATAAACTTAATCATTACGTATTTATATAACAGTCTACACCATAAATAATATCATCTTTCAGACGACGTTAATATTAATAACCGAAAGGTCTAATGTATGTAGTGAATTAAACCAATTTTTTTTTACTGAGATCCGAGACTAACTTATACTCATTTCAAGCTCAAAACTCAAAACTCAATTATGTATCTTTAGCTCAAAATGACCAGCCTTTTGTCCACCATTAAACTCCAGGTTTATCTTTGAAGGCTTTAAGGATTTCATAAAACTGTTGATCATAGAAGAAGATCCTCTTCTTCCTCCGGATTCATGGTTGCCAGTTCTACCTGAAAAGCCAATATATGGGAGGGTCTTTTGTTGCTGAAACTTGAGCCACTCTGTTACAGGGGCTTGTACCTACGGCACTCCGAGTCTCAGTGCATTTGCAGGAGAAGCTGCTCGTAAAAGTCAATTATGAAACGCCTACCTCGTGCTGGGGGTGGACATGTGTTCGAGGCATTGGCTTGAAGAGCTAAAGTGTTGCTTCCTTTGAAACTTATGATCTCCGGTTTACGTGGACTAGTAGGTCTCTCTTTTGAGCCTCGAGGCATTTCTTGGAATTTCTTTATAAGAAGAAGTTTCTATTAAGATGGTAAGCCCAAATGGTAAGCCCAAATGTTTATGTCAAAACCCTATTATAAATAGTACCCGCGGATGAACAATAAACGGGTTAAGATATTTTTAGATAGCTTTTTTTGTAAGCCTTATCTTTTACTTAGCCATTATTTATGTGGTGGCAAGTGACGTGAAAATATATCAACGAGACTTTTTCAGATATATCTTTCTTCTTCTTCCTCCCTTCTCATTCTTCTTATTCTTCATTCTTAATCTCTCAATTCTATCATGGTATCAGAGTAATAAGATCATAGTCTCTTTCTTTAATTCTGCAAAACTCTTATTCTTCATTTATTTTTCTCAAAATCTCTAGTATAAACATGGAGAACTCAAGACAAATTGTTGTTCCTGTGACTCTTACAAGATTCAACTATATCCTATGATTTAGGATGGTAAAGACTGCTCTTGGTGGAAGAGGTTTGTGGAGCCATGTAATTCTTGATGAAGGTCCAAAGAAATCCGTCCAGCAAGAAGATGGCAAGGAGATTTTCCTTGTGGATGAAGACAAATGGTTTCAAGAGGAGTAGTTTGTGCTTTCTATTCTCCAAAACTCCCTAGAAGCATCAATCATGGAAGCTTACTCCTATTGTGAAACTGCCAAGGATCTTTGGGAGACTCTTAAAAAGGTGTATGGAAACACCTCCAATATAAGCAGGGTCTTTGAAGTAAAGTAAGTCATTAACAACCTCAGTCAAGAAGACATGGAGTTTACCCAACATTTTGGGAAGTTCAGTCTTTGTGGGCTGAGTTTGAGATGTTAAGGCCAAGCACAATGGATGCTGAAATCTTACTTGAGAGGCGTGAGCAAGACAAGGTCTTTGGACTCTTACTAACTTTAAACTCCACCTACAATGACCTGACCAAGCATATCCTAAGGTCAGACAAGCTTCCAACACTTGAAGAGGTATGTGCTAAAATTCAAAAGGAACAAGGATCCCTTGGACTCTTTGGTGGAAAGGGAGAACTTGTCACAGCCAACAAAAGAGTGTGTAGGCAGGAAAAATGGAAGATGTGGGTATGTGACCATTGCAAGAAGAAATGTCACAACAAAGACAAGTGCTGGATCCTTCATCCCTATCTAAAACCAAACAAGTGGAAGGAACCAAGGGCAAACATCTCCAATGCCATTGCTGAGCAGCCATGTTCGTCCACCAGATCCAATGAGGTAGAAGGCAAGGCATTGATGTCTACTCATGCTCCCTTGGTAGCTGCTCATGATGAGATGGTGAGAAGATCAGACCTTGAAGTTATCATCAAAGCCCTCAAAGAAAATTTTGGTAAAGTATTTGGTAATTCATTCCATGCGTCAAACATATCTAAGCCTTTGATTGTAGATTCAGGAGATTCTCATCATATGATTAGTGATTCAAACCTGATTAGCAATATGAAACCGGCTTTAGGGAATGTTGTAATAGCAAATGGAGATAAAGCACCAATCAAAGGTGTAGGCAATCTTAGGCTATTTGATAAAGATTCCAAAGCTTTGTTTATGCCTAATTTTACATCAAATTTGCTTTCAGTGAAAAAGGCGACTACTGATTTAAATTGCAATATTATCTTTAGTCCTAATGATATTCACTTTCAGGATATTGAGACAAGCAGACTGCTTGGAAAAGGTGTGACCAAGGATGGCCTATATTTGCTTAAAGACACCAATCTTATCTCAAAGTTATCATGTGTCTTTAGCTCTGTCTCTCCTGTAGCTAATGATGCAATTTGGCATGCTAGATTAGGGCATCCTCATTCTCGTGTATTAGGATTGATGTTGCCTAGTGTTTCTTTTAAGAATGATGAATGTGAAGCTTGTATTCTTGGAAAACATTGCAAATCAGTCTTTCCAAAATCTATGACTGTTTATGAGAATTGCTTTGATCTTATTCATTCTGATGTTTGGATAGCCCCTTGCGAATCTAGAGAAAATCATAAGTACTTTGTCACATTCATTGATGAAAAGTCAAAGTATACTTGGTTTACATTGATTCAATCTAAGGATAGAGTTCTAGAAGCTTTTATCAACTTTCAGAACTATATTACTAACTATTTCAATGCCAAGATTAAAATCATTAGATCAGATAATGGTAAGGAGTATATGAGCAATGTCTTCAAACAACACTTAGCCAAACATGGAATCATTAATCAAACCAGCTGCCCTCACACATTACAACAAAATGGAGTGGCTGAAAGGAAGAATAGGCACTTGATGGAGGTGGCGGGATCCATGATGTTCCATACCAATGTTCTAAAGAGATTTTGGGGAGATGCTGTGGTTTCTGCTTATTATCTGATCAACCGGATTCCAACAAAAGTCCTTAATGATGTTTCTCCATTCCAGGTATTGAACAAAACTAAGCCATATATTAGTCACTTACGTGTGTTTGGGTGTGTTTGTTTTGTTTTGATCCCAGGAGAACAAAGATATAAGCTTGAGGCGAAGAGTGTAAAAACCATGTTTATTGGCTACTCCATAACTCAAAAGGGATATAAGTGTTATATACCAGAAACCAGGAGGGTTATGGTGTCTAGAGATGTCAAGTTTATGGAGACCTAAGGCTATTATGATGAAAGAAGTTGGGAGAATCTGAAGGGTCTATCTAATCCACCATCGGATCGAGCAACAAACCTTAGAATCATATTGGA
>OVBI01000511.1:0-70343 GCA_900406495.1 Sisymbrium altissimum | reverse complement strand
GGGGGCTTGAGGCTATTGCCTTTTTCATATAAGGGTGAGCACGGCTCTGCCTCCCGGTTGGATGGTCCCTAATGAGAAAAATTAAAATTCATTGGCTCTATATTGTGCCCGTGAACTATTTTTGTTTTCATACGCACTCAACTTGGGTAATGAAATAAAATCTTATTTAATATTTTATTCGTACTGTGTAGGTACATAGACTATGGATCGTTGGAAGGCTAGAAGCTATGTGCAGTTTGGATTTGAATAATGAAATACGTTGTAAATAATAACTTCTCACGTACTGGATCAATAAACTGTAATTTTTATACTCTTTTTTTGTGGATTCATATGTGACTAATGTTTTTGTTTTCTCTCGCAAATTCTTGTTATCCAACAAGCAAATTAATGTATATCTCTTTTTTTTTTTGGGTTAAATTTTATGTATATCTCTACACCGCTTTTATTTGGCTAAAACCAATTTACTAATTGTTAATCGTTTAACTCACGAAATTTTTTTAAACATATTTATTGTGAATCTATAGATCAGAAAGTAGATATCATAATCGACAATCCAATAGACTCGATCCTAATACAGTAGTTCATGATAGATATATATTTGTTTGCTCAAAAAGAAATGATGAGATAGATTTTGCCTTCTCTATGAATGTCTTTGTATGTTTTAATGGTTATGTGTAGGAATTTAGCTATGTTTTACGACAAAAGAATAATTTTGTAGGAATACTGCTTTAGATATATATATATTCTCTTCTCGAAAGCTTTTTCAGTACGTACACATAAACACATATTCCCGTATCTGCATGCATGCATGTATATGGAGAGAAAGAGTGATTGAAGAGTCAAATAGATAGACAGCGAAAGGCTGGCACAAAAAGAAACGAAAGATCACAGCAAACAGCTAAAGAAGTCACACCCAAAACAAAAACCCTAGCTTAATTATAACAACCACAGCGACAACAACAACAAAAAACAAACACGTGTTAAAACCCGCGATAATCAACAAACCTGATCATCATCAACATTTATATATTTAGATTATTACAAACGCCTCGAAACCCTTGCAATAAATCGTACGTTTTCTAATTCAAGTAAGAGGAGGGCAGACAAAACCCGGAGGAGGATTGATTCCACAAGTGATGAGAGCTTGAAGTGCAAGAGGAATGAAGATGTTTAAGTTGAGAAGCTTAAGTCTTATGGTTGTGCAAAGACAAACGGCTGCTTCTAACTCAAGCAACCCTTGTAACACTGGACAACACACATTCTCCACTGGATTTCCAAGTCCTATATGGATCAAACCTCCCAAAACGTCAACACAAGCTCCAAGCTTCAGTGCGTTGATCGGACAAGTTGGTTGTGCACCGCCTCCTCCTCCACCTCCTCCTCCAGAAGGTGGACCACCGTGATACGGTGGATAACCCGAGGATGGCGGTGGAGTTGTGACCGGAGGTGGGTTAATGATCGGAGGGATAAGTCCTGGAGGTGTTGTGATTGGAGGGAGAATTCCCGGTGGAGTTGTGATTGGAGGTAGGATTCCCGGTGGTGTTGTGATCGGTGGTGGTTGAATTGGAGGGCTGATAATTGGAGGGAGAGTTCCGGGAGGTCTTGTGATCGGCGGTGGTCTTACCGTTGGTGGTGGATAGACCACCGGAGGAGGTCTTGTGATTGGCGGTGGCCTCACTACTGGTGGTGGATAAATCACCGGAGGAGGTCTAACAAACGGTGGTGATCTTCCTCCTCCACCATGATGCGGAGGTCCTCCACCGTGATGCGGTGGCCCGCCACCACCACCACCATGATGCGGCGGTCCCCCACCTTTTCCACCGTGGTGTGGCGGTTTACCACCTCCTTTTCCTCCGTGATGTGGTGGTGACTTGCCGCCTCCTCCACCTCCACCTCCACCGCCACCTCCACCTCCACCTCCACCTCCACCGCCGCCGCCGCCGCCGCCACCACCACCACCACCACCACCATGATGTGGAGGCTTCGGAACAGGAGGGTGAGGGTGAGTGCAAGGAGTGCAAGCTTGGATCGTTGGTGGCAATGTGATGACCGTGACGATCAAGAAAATCAAGAAGGAAGCAGAAACCCTCGAACCCATTATTATTAAATTAATTAGGGTTCTTGAATTTTTTCAAGAATTAAACTTTTACTGCATTGTTTGTCAAATCATTTGGGCCAAATAGCATGTAAATATATAGGTGAAACTTAAGTGTTACCCGTGACTCTTGTAAGGGTGGAAACCACTAAGTAATGAGTGTATAGTAGATTTAATTATTTGGTATGGTACGTACGAACATGTGTAGGACATGAAAGTGAAGAAAAAAAGAAAGTTCCAAACTTCGAGAAATTTTTTGGAACATTTTATTGCGTTACAAACTAAGAAATATGGAATAATTTCGCAGTAAAAAGACTTAAAATGTTCTTTTTATTTTTGGATCCTTGTTGGTCCGATGCAAACTTCAAGGTCAAGCCCGTGACTAAAGTGTAAAACAGATTATGATCACTGTCTCCGAACTAAAAGAGTCCGTGAAATCGTTTGTTCTCTTATGTATTTAAATTTTTATTGAATTTTCTGTAATGATTTTTCGAGAGGAACGTTTTCTGAAGATTTAGAAAAAGTGACAAAAAAACAGTGAAAGCTTCTGGATAAGTTGGAGGGTTTTGTCGTCCGTACTTATGAGTTACGAGGATGAATCCTTGGCTTGGAGGAAGAAACCGAAGCTATAAAATTACAAAGGAAAGAGTGTACTTTACCATACTGACATGAAAGGGATCCAGTTTATTCTATTCTGGGCTTTAATCTTGAACAAATCCTTTCATAGGCCCAATAAGGCCCACACTTGTTCGTGTCGTGGAATTAGGGTTTAACCTCAAAAACACATCGAATCTTCTACACTGATAGGTTCGGTCTCGATCATTTCGCGTTGTCATGTTTTCTCTGATACTCCACGGAAGAAGGTGTATTGAGTTACAGAAATGTCGTAGTTCGATAATTCTAGTGAGCTTATTACAAAATGTCTCTGCTTTTTCAAATTCTTTCTCCTCTGCTTCTGCTTCTGCTGCTCATGTGAGCCTTCTTCAAGATGATGGTCGAAAAGGTCAGAACTTTACTGTCTCTTACCTCGTTGAATCATTGGGTTTCACTACCAAAGTAGCTGAATCAATCTCCAGGAAGGTCAGTTTCGAGGACAAGTGTAAGCCAGATTCTGTTGTGAGTCTACTTAGAGGTCATGGGTTCACAGATTCTCAGATCTCAAGCATCGTTACGGATTATCCAAAGTTGCTTATAGCAGATGCTGATGAATCAGTTGGTCCCAAGCTTAAGTTTTTAAAGTCGAGAGGAGCTTCAACCTCTGAGGTCAGTGAGATTCTTTCGAAAGTTCCAAGAATCTTGGGGATGAAAGAGGAAAAAGCTATTAGTATATACTATGATTTCGTCAAAGAGGTTATAGAAGCTGATAAGTGTTCTAAGTTTGGGAGTTTATGTCATTCTTTGCCAGAGGGAAGTAAGCAGAAGAATAAGTTCAGAAATGTATCGACTTTGAGAGATCTTGGTGTGCCTCAAAAGGCCTTGTTCTCTTTGCTTATATCTGATTATCAACTTGTGTGTGGAGAAGCAAAATTTAAAAAGTCTCTCAAGAAGATTCTTGAGCTTGGTTTTGATCCCACCAGTTCAAAGTTTGTGAGAGCTTTACAAATTGTTCAAAGGTTTAGCAACAAAGCAATAGAAGAAAAAGTCATTGTCTATAACAAATTCGGCTTTGCTGTATGGGAAATGTTCAAGAAGTATCCTTTCTTTCTGAATAGTTCTGCGAAGAAGATAAGTCAGACATTTGAAATCCTGAAGAGGTGTGGACTTAACAAAGACGAGATCCTCTTGGTGGTGGAGAAGTATCCGCAGTGCATTAGTTATTCAGAGAAGAAGATGGAGAACACCGTTGAAACACTTCTAGGCCTTGGATTTAGCATGGGTGAATTAACGATGATTTTGAAGCGCCTTCCTCAGTGCATTGGGTTATCTGCAGAGTCGGTTAAGAAGAAAGCTGAGTTTTTGGTGAAGGAGATGAATTGGCCACTAAAGGCTGTGGTTTCAACCCCTGCAGTACTTGGATACAGCCTGGAGAAGAGGACTGTCCCGAGGTGTAATGTAATCAAAGCTCTCATGTCAAAAGGATTGCTTGGAGGTGAACTCCCTTCATTGTCGCCTGTGTTGGCGAATACTAATGAAGCTTTCTTAGAAAAATACGTGAGGAACCACGATGACAAGGAGCTTGTGGATGAGTTGATGGCTATCTTCACTGGAAAGAAGAGGGGAAAAACAAATTAAAACTTCTGGACGAGGTAGAGGGATTGGTGTCTAGGCTTTCTGTAAAGTTTTGGTTTAAATCTGAAGTATGAGATTAGTTCTAAGCGATGATCCTAGGGGCAATTGATTCAGTATTCTAATGTTTGAATAGCGTTCTATTTTCCCGTTTGAATCTATCACAGTTTCTGTTTCATCACTTGGTTTCTTTGTTTCTTTCAAGACCATGTCGTTTGCTGTTAGTTACCGTTACGTTTTGTGGAAATTTGACAAAGAAAATACAAATAGTAGAAAATCTTTTTCTTTAATTTGTTACACGATTGGTCCATCTGATACTCTTTCTCATGTGTAATGCGAATAATATTTCAGCGGGCTACTACAAGAATGATTTTCAAATACATCAAAGACAACTTTGGTGATCCAAAATTCGTCATCACTTGGAAAGGTATAAGCCACTAACTTTCTGCGCTCTGCTTAAACTTGGACCTTGTTACCTAGCAACAAATCAAATTTATTGCGTTTGCAGACACTTCAAGAGAAAGATGTACTCAGCGATAACAATATCCTTATCATATGAGACATCTAATGGCGTTACACGGAGCAGTATGGTGAATAATCTTACACAGTTCCAGACTATTTTTTCTTCAGAAAACAAAAAAAATTACTTGTGTCATTCAAATAATCGTTATAGTTTAAATTAGGTAACTGTGTGTACTTTCTTTATACTGGAAAATTTTGGGGTTTACCACATTATCCACTCCAAGATATATATACTGAATGTTTCTATGTAAACTCGGATAAAAAGGAAATGCATGAGACTCTCTATTTACGCTATAGTTTGAGCCTCATACTATGAGCCATATGAGGCAAAAGCAAATTGAATAGTTTGTGGTTCTCATACTCCAAACAAAGACAAGAACGGAGGGTGATGAATTGTGTTTTTTCTGGTATTTTGGGATCAGTACTAGCTGCAAATCACGTTGACCTTCTCCAATTAACTCAAATTAATTCATGCTTGAATTTGAGATTAGAGGGAATGAAAAAGTGTGTGTGTGTGTTCTCAGACTCGACTAAATCATATTATTATCTTTTTGTTGAAAGATCCAATAAAAGACCTGAGGAAAAAATAAGCTCGCAGGTGGCTATACAAATAATTTGAAGCAAAAAAATTGGTAACTAGAGAATGGTAAAAAGAAAAAGATACATATAATGAAATTTTATCTAGCCAATCTTGCTAAAAACAGCTTTTCTACCGATGTTCAAAGTTAAAACCCATTAGCCCAAATACGACCCAAAACGTTATTCATAATGATGACCGTGAACGAAATTAGGGCTTACCATATAAACCCCAAATTTCGTATTTTCTTGTTTTCGTCCCCCAACTCTTTGTTCTTCTGATTTTGGGGTTTTCATGCGAAACCTGTAAAATCCAAATCTTTACCGGCAATATACAAGTGACTTCCTGGCTCTTCTCAATTCTTGTGTTTACAATATAAACCCCCAAAATTCGTTTTTTCTTCTTTTCCTCCCCCAACTTTTTGTTCTTTTTCTGATTTTGAGATTTTCATACTAAACCTGTAAATCTTTACCGGCAATCGACGAGTGACCTCGTGGGCTCTTCTCAAATCGAAACACAAGAGTTCTGCAATTCTAAAGTTTTGAGATTTCTCCTCTAAATCGAAACAGAAACCAACTCTATTGTTATGTATTCTCTGATACTCCATGGAAGAAAGTTACGTTATTTGAGAGTTTCAGTGAACACTTTGCAAAATGCGTTTGCTCTCTCCAATTCCTTCTCCTCTGCTGCTGCGTTTGCTACTGGTCGAAAAGGTAAGAACTTTACAGTCTCTTACCTCGTTGAATCACTGGGTTTAACTAAGAAACTAGCTGAGTCAATCTCAAAGAAAGTCAGTTTCGAGGACAAGTGTAATCCTGATTCTGTTCTGAGTCTACTTAGGAGTCATGGGTTCACAGATTCTCAAATCTCCACCATCATTACAGACTATCCACTGTTACTTATACTAGATGCTGAGAAGTCTCTTGGTCCTAAGCTTCAGGTTCTGCAGTCTAGAGGAGCTTCAAGCTCTGAGCTCACTGAGACTATTTCGAAAGTTCCTAAAATCTTGACAAAGGATAGATCTTTAAGTGTGTATTATGATTTCGTCAAAGATGTTATAGAAGCTGATAAGAGTTTAAAGTTCGAGAAGTTGTGTCCTTCTTCTTTGCCACAAAGTGGTAAGCAGGAGAATAAGATCAGGAACATATCTGTTTTGAGAGAAATGGGTATGCCTCAGGAATTGTTATTCCCTTTGCTCATTTCAAAGTGTCCACATATCTGTGGGAAAGAGAAGTTTGAAGAGTCTCTTAAGAAAGTGGTTGAGATGGGTTTTGATCCCACCACTCCAAGGTTTCTTGAAGCTTTGCGTATTGTTAAGGGATTGAATGATGAAACGATGGAAGAAAAAATCCAAATCTATAAAAGGTTAGGCTTTACTGTGGAAGATATATGGGTAATGTTCAAGAAGTTTCCCATTTTTCTTACACTCTCGGAGAAGAAGATAACTCAGAATTTCGAAACCATCAAGAGGTGTGGACTAGTTGAAGATGAGGTACGCTCAGTGGTGAAGAGGTTTCCGCAATGTATTGGTGTTTCAGAGGAGAATATATTGAACTCCTTTGAAACATTCCTTGGCCTAGGTTTCAGCAAAGATGAGATTGCTATGATGGTCAAGCGGCTTCCTACGTGCATTGGATATTCTGTTGAGACGGTGAAGAAGAAGACTGAGTTTGTGGTGAAGAAGATGAATTGGCCACTAAAGGCTGTGGCTTTGTACCCTCAGGTACTTGGATACAGCATGGAGAAGAGGATGGTACCAAGGTGTAACGTAATCAAAGCTCTCATCTCCAAAGGATTGATGAAAAGTGAACTTCCTTCCGTGTCGTCTGTTTTGGTTTGTACAGATAAGGATTTCTTAGACAGGTACGTGAGGAAACACGATAATAAGCTGCTGGTGACTGAGTTGATGGCTATCTTCACTGAGAGACGAGAACAAACAGATAAAACTTAGTTCTAAACGTAGGCCTATAAAGTCTCGACTTTCTGTAGTTTTTTGGTTAAACTTTAATCTCAAATGTTAGTTCTAAACGATGATCCATGAAACTAAATAGTTCATTATTCTATTTGACTCTGGATTTTTGAGACATCTGGTTACTTGTAACGAGCAAGAGATAGTTTCGGTTGTATCTATCAGGTGTTTATTTGGCTGTGGCAAATCAGTTTGAATATTACTGAAACATTATATTCATCTCATTATATACATTTCTCTATCTTCATCTCTGCTGTGCAGTCTCTCGTTTGTTTTCCTCTGTTACTTCAATAGGTTATTCTGTTTCTTCCACGACAACGAGTTCAGCTGTTACTTAAAGATTCTGTTACCGGAGATAGAGCAGACTCTGCGGAAGATACAGCTGTCCCCTCCCGCTCCACCGAGTTTGGTGGCACGTCAACAGTCTCAGCCACTGGTTGAGTCACTTGTTACCTTCGACCATTTGTTTAAAAGCTTTTATAGTCACTACTTCGCGCCGTTAACGGCAAGTAATCAGTCTCAGTTAAAGCTCTAATGCGTCGATGTTACAATTTTGCGAATTCTTACAAGAAAAAAAGGCCAAAAATATACAAAGAAAATACCCAAAACTCAAACAATAATAACGGCCCAAAACTCTTTATATTCGTGTGGTCATGTAATAAATAATTAGGGTTTTAGCATCTAAAAAAAAACCCAAATTTCGATTTCTTCTTCACTGTCAAATGAAATATAGGTAGTTCAGTCTCACCTCCCTTGATCGCATTGCATTGTCATGTTTTCTCTGATACTCTATGGAATAAGGTCTATCGAGTTGCAGAACTGTAGAGTTCTTGTGAAGTTTCTTGAAAAGTCATCTCCTTTTTCCACTTGTGTCTCCTCTGTTGCTGCTGCTGATGAAGTGAGCCTTAGAAATGTTGTCAAAGGTAAGAACTTTACTGTCTCTTCTTACCTCGTTGACACACTGGGTTTCACCACAAAACTCGCTGAATCAATCTCGAGGAAAGTCAGTTTCACGGAAAAGGGTAATCCTGATTCTGTTCTGAATCTTCTTAGAAGTCATGGGTTCACAGATTCTCAGCTCTCCACCATCATTACCGATTACCCACAAGTGCTTATAGCAGATGCTGAGAAGTCTCTTGCTCCCAAGCTTCAGTTTTTACAGTCCAGAGGAGCTTCAACCTCTGAGCTCACTGAGATTCTTTCAAAAGTTCCTAAAATCTTGGGGATGAAAGAGGACAAAACATTCAGTAGATACTATGATTTCGTCAAAGAGATTGTAGAAGCTGATAAGAGTTCAAAGTTGGGAACTTTATTGGTAGAGGGTAGTAGGCAGGAGAACAAACTCCGGAATATATTGGTTTTGAGGGAATTGGGTATGCCTCAGAGACTTTTATTCTCTTTGCTTACATCTGATTCCCGTTCCCAACCTACTTATGGAAAAGAAAGATTCCAAGAATCGCTCAAGAAGGTTGTTGACATGGGGTTTGATCCGACCTCCTCAACCTCAAAGTTTGTCGATGCTTTACTTGTTATTTACCGGATGAGCGACGAAACAACAGAAGAAAAAGTCAATCTTTTCTGTAAGAGGTTAGGCTTTGCTGTGGAAGATGTATGGGCAATGTTCAAGAAAAGTCCACGCTCTCTTCAATACTCGGAGAAGAAGATCACTCGGGCATTCGAAACACTTAAGAAGTGTGGACTAGTGGAAGATGAGGTACGCTCAGTGGTGAAGAGGTTTCCACAATGTATTGGTGTTTCAGAGGAGAATATTTTGAACACTGTTGAGACATTTCTTGGGTTAGGATTGAGTAGAGATGAGTTTGCAATGATGATCAGTATCTTTCCTCAGTGCATTGGAATGTCTGATGAGACCGTGAAGAGGAAGATTGAGTTTGTGGTGAAGAAGATGAATTGGCCAGTAAAAGTTGTGGCTTTGTACCCTCAGGTACTTGGATACAGCATGGAGAAGAGGTTGGTGCCAAGGTGTAACGTAATCAAGGCTCTCATGTCTAAAGGATTGATCGGAAGTGAACTCCCTCCAATATCTTCTGTTTTGAGTTGTACCGATCAAAAGTTCTTAAACAGGTACGTGAGGAAGCACGATGACAAGCAGCTGGTGCCTGAGCTGATGGCTATCTTCACTGGAGAGACGAATACAAACAGATAAAGCTTCTGGACTTAGTAGTCCGTACTTGTGTATTGATTGACTTCTAATTTGATAGTTAGATGCGGTGATGTATGCATTGAGTTGTTTAGCTTAAAAGGTATGTGAAGAAACACGATGACAAGGAGCTTGTGGCTAATTTGCTGGCTATTTTTTTTTCTCTTGTTGAGTGTTGTTGATGGCTATCGTTTCTCGTATAAATTTGTTTAACATTTCATTCTTTCAGTGACGATATCAAATGCTTATAAAGTTTTTACTCGAAACCTGTATCAGTTCTAGGCGATGATCCTAGTATCAAATATTTTTTTACATTCATTTGTCTTTCGAAACAACTTTTGTCTTCAAATTTACTACTTCTGTCTTTTGAAACAACTTTTGTTTCTAGAAGTAAGCTTCTGAACTAGGTAGAGGGTTTCGTAGTCTACAAAGTGTTTCCACCGGAGCTTTCGCTTTTTTTTTCAGTTGGTCAACCTTCAAAAACTATTGTTCGAAAGCTTTAAGTCGATACATAAATTAACTTTAAACTCTCAACCTTCAATTTCCCCACTTGTCGCTTATGTCAGTGTTCATCTTCTGTTAGCTCATTTTGAACCTTCCCAAGAACCTCCTGAATGTCATTTGACTTTGGTCGTTGGTGGTGCTAACCATTGACTCTTACGTGGTATGACCGTATGACTCACGCAAGACCGATCATAGCTATTAGAACAAGAATCTATAACTTTAAGATTTTCATAAACGGAGAAAATGGAACCGTTATTCCTATAACAATGAACAAGTGCTGAAACAGTGAGACACTTTGCTGCGCCTAACTAAGTAGGAAGTAGGTGGAGAAGTGATCTTAATTATTTAGCACAAGTCGAAATCGAAAAGTAGACCAAGTCAAAGTGACTTATCCACGTAATTATTTGCAGAAAACAAAATAAAGGAAAAGACCAAAAGTCAGACATACTTGGGAGTATTTTCATAAAGGCCGGTTTTGTTCTGTTGACCTCTGACTCTTAACTCATCGTTTCCTCATTTGGTTTCTTTGTTTCTTCCGCGACCATTACTTCGAACGGAGCTTCGCATTCTACTATAACGAGACCCATGGCCTGAAACAAGTGCCTGAAGAAGGTTAAGAAAAGCTTCAATTAGATGTACCGGAGGCGAACCGGAGGAGATATAATGTTTACTTTTTCATTGCTGTAAGTTCTAAACCGGAACCCTACCGGTTTGATAAAACACACACAAAGGTTTTTGCAACTTGCAGATTTGTTAGCTGCTGCAGAGACCGAGAGATTGACAAACGAACTGAACCAGGTGAAGAAGATGATGAGAGCGAAGAGATTCGTTCGTTGGAGTCTTCAGGGGAAAGGTATTACTGGAGCTGCTCTTTCTTCCTTTAATATCTGTGGTCTCGGACGAGCTTTCTCTGTAGCCATTGGTGATGATTACAGAGAGAAATTGAGAAATGGGTTTCTACATGATATTAAGTTAGATGCTGCAGTTGGTTTGTTTGGTGAAATGGTAAAGTCTCGTCCTTTACCTTCCATTGTTGAGTTCAGTAGATTGTTGAGTGCCATTGCCAAGATGAAGAAGTATGATGTTGTCATCTCTCTAGGGGAACAGATGCAAAGGTTGGGAATTCGACATGATCTCTACACTTACAGTATTTTCATTAACTGTTTCTGCCGCTCCTCTCAGCTCTCTCATGCTTTAGCTCTTCTTGGCAAGATGATGAAACTCGGCTATGATCCCACCATTGTCACCCTTTCTTCTCTTCTCAATGGATACTGCCACTGTAATAAGATCTCCGAGGCCGTGGCTTTGGTTGACCAAATGGTCGAAATGGGATATCAACCGAACACAGTGACATTTACAACTCTAATCCACGGGCTTTTTCTCCATAACAAAGCTTCTGAAGCTGTGGCGTTAGTGGAAAGAATGGTTGAGAAAGGCTGTGAGCCAAATCTGGTTACTTATGGTGCGGTGATAAACGGATTATGTAAGAGAGGTAATATTGATTTGGCTGTAGTTCTGCTCAACAATATGGACAAGGGGAAGATAGAAGCAGATGTTGTTATCTATAACACATTCATTGATGGCCTTTGCAAATACAAACATGTGGACGATGCACTCGACCTGCTCAATGAAATGGAGAACAAAGGAGTTAGACCGGATGTTTATACATACAGCTCCCTCATAAGTTGCCTTTGTATTTACGGAAGATGGAGTGATGCCTCCCGGCTACTAAGCGATATGATTCAGAGGAATTACAACCCCAATGTTGTTACTTTCAATGCTTTGATTGATGCATTCGTGAAAGAGGGGAAACTTTTGGAGGCCGAAAAATTGTACGAGGAAATGATCCGAATGTCCTTAGATCCTGATATTTTCACTTACAATTCATTGATTAATGGATTTTGCAGGCAGAGTCGCTTAGATGAGGCCAAACAGATGTTTGCTTTGATAGTTAGCAAAGGCTTTTCCCCGGATGTAGTTACTTATAATACTCTTATAAATGGTTTTTCCAAGTCTAATAGGCTAGAGGATGCCATGGAGCTCTTCCGCGACATGTCTCAAAGAGGATTGGCTGGCAACACAACTACTTATAACACTCTTATCCAAGGGTTTTTCCAGGCTGGAGATTGTGAGAATGCCCAACAAGTTTTCAAACAGATGGTTTCTAGTGGTGTGCCTCCCTGTCATATTACATACAGCATTTTGTTGGATGGCCTTTGTGATAACGGGAAGCTAGAGGAAGCATTGGTGGTTTTCGAGAATATTCAAAAGAGTGGAATGGATCTTGATATTACAACATATAGCATTGTGATTAATGGGATGTGCAAGGCGGGTAAAGTGGAAGATGCGTGGGATTTGTTTTGTGGCCTAAACCTTAAAGGAGTGAAGCCTAATGTTGTAACCTACAATATAATGATGTCAGGCTTGTGCAGGAAAGGTTTAAAGCAGGATGCGGATGCCTTGTTCAGGAAGATGAAAGAAGAAAGGCCTCTCCCAAATAGCGGTACGTATAATGCGCTTATCAGGGCACATCTTAGAGAGGGTGACAAAGCTGCATCAGCAGAACTCATCAATGATATGAGGAGTTGCGGGTTTGAGGGAGATGCATCAACCTTTGGCTTAGTCACTAATATGTTACATGATGAGAGATTGGACAAAAGCTTTCTCGATATGCTTTCTTAAAACTGGTTTCATCATCCTCGATAGAAGAGCAACTCCTTTCCCTTAAAAGGCATCTTTGGCTTGAGTTTTGGTTGCGCGAGACTATTTACAAAAATTACTTTGCTTCCCTTATGAAACAATTCTCATTATGAAACAACTCTGCTGTGCATCTTCTATTATGTTCCCTTTTTATATTACTTTGCTTCCATTATGAAACAATTTTTTTCCTGGTATTGACTGACTGAAAATCGAAATAGTTTATAATAAGATAAGATCCAGTGGTTTCATTCAGATTTGACAATGTTTTCATTGCTTTGATTTTGATGCATTTATGAAAGACGGGAAACTTTTGGAGCCTGAAAAATTGTACGAGGAAATTATCCAAAGGTCTATAGATCATTGATCAAAGGACTTTGCATTCATGATCGACTGGAGGAGGCCAAGAAGATGTTTAACTGTGTCCCAAATGCGGCTTTGTAATATCAGTAGGAGCTTATTCATTGTGAGAAAGTTATAAATAATTACAGTTCACTTATGACTTTTTAACTCTTTTTTCTTGATGAGTCAAAAGGTATGTTCTTGTTCTTGAATACTCTCTCTCTCTGGTTTCAGGTTCTTCAATATTCAACTCGGTTATCTCATACCTAACGATTTTGTTAACTATTTTGTTAATTCTTCCTTCTCGTTTTTGTTTTTATATCTCTACAATTATTCTGAACTTCTTTTCTCATAGAGACCTGAATAAAACTAGTCTTAATTGACGATATTTGTGTCAAACGATATTTAAATTCGTGAACTTTTTTCTTTTTCTTTGTTAAACTGATAATTAACCGATTTTGAATGTGAATGCATTAAAGTAGGAAGCAGAGGCCTTGTTCAGAAAAATGAAACAAGACGGACCTCTCCGAGATAGCGGTACGTATAATACGCTGATCAGGGCACATCTTAGAGATGGTGACAAAACTGCATCAGCTGAATTCATCAATCAAATGAGAAGTTGCGGGTTTGAGGGAGATGCTTCAACCTTTGGTATGGTCACTAATATGTTACATGACGGGAGATTGGACAAAAGCTTTTTGGACATGCTTTCTTAAAATTAGTTTATCCACGGGAGAAGAGTTGTAGTAAGAGCAACTCTCTTCCCTTTTTAAAGATTGTGAGGTAAATCAAGATATTTAAGTTCATATGTTACATGTGATGCACTTAAGTTTTTTTTTCTTAACAAAACTTCTTTTACAATTCTTATTTTGAGTCTGTTTAGACAAATTACTAGTTCCATTCGGTTAAAATGATCAACTCCGTTTGTGTTGTAATAACAAGAGTACAGTTACTTTTATAATGACTAAATTTGAACCTTCCCAAGACTCTCCTGAAGGTCATTTGACTTTGGTCTTTGGTGGTGCTAACCATTGACTCTTCCGTGGTATGACCGTATGACTCAAGCAAGACCGATCATAGCTATTAGAGCAAGAGTCTATACCTTTAAGATATTCATAAACGGAGAAGATGGAACCGTAGTTCCTATAACAATTAACAAGTGCTGAAACAGTGAGATACTTTCCTCCGCCTAAGTAGGAAGTAGGTGGAGAAGTGGTCTTAATTATTTAGCAGAAGTTGAAATCGAAAAGTAGACCAAGTCTAAGTGACTTATCCACGTTATTTGCAGAAAACCAAATAAAGGAAAAGACCAAGTCAGATATACTTTGGCGGTATAGTATTTTCTTAAAGACCGGTTTTGTTCTGTTGACCTCTGACTCTTAACTCATCGTTTCCTCAGTTGGTTTCCCTGTTTCTTCCGCGTCCATGTCGTTAGTCATTACTTCGAACGGAGCTTTTTCGCATTCTACTATATCGACGCACATGGCGTTTGCCACCGGCCCCTCTGTCTTTGGTGGTGGCATCTTGTCGTTGTCAGCTGCTGCTGGAATCACTTGTTTAACCTTCAAAACCATTGTCACATAGATCAATTCAAAACTGTGGCGCTTTGGTTTGGAATAAACAACAAGTGAACTTTTTTTTCTTTTTCTTTTGCATAAATTACCAGAACTAATGATATTCTAACTATATTATAGATCGGTTTATATATATCTGTAAACTATAGCATACAGGTAGATTAGGATAAGTGAAAACATATAATCGGATGTTTGATCTTTGACGCGGTTATATAGAGAATCTAATCGATAATCAAACTTTAGAGTAAGTTGAAAAATAGATATATATATTTTGAAAATGCATACCTCGAGGGTGGCCATTTGAATATGTAGAAAAGAGGAAAAGATCAAAGAAAATAAAAGAAGAGAAACGTTGATGAGGGAAGAGTTTTGGGCCTTTTGGCCGAGGCGAAGGCTAATTTATAGGAGAAACAAATCCTACTTTATGAGAACAAACAAAAACTATTTATTTATTTTACCAAACAAAATAAACAAAAAGTATTTATTTGAAACATAATCATCATAATTATTTGAACATTTACTTTTATCGGAAAACTTTTTATAGACTCACATGTTTACCAACTTTTTATGTATTAAATTATTAATTCATAAGTTTATATTAATATAATATGTATTATTACCCTTTTAATATCAAATTGATAACTTAAAAAATATATACTTACCTCAATCAATCTCTTTTCTCTCTTTCTTGTCACATCCACAATACTATCTTCCTCTTTTTCTTTCATCACATATATATAAAAAATACACATATAATGAAAATGCATTGTCAACATGGTTATCTCTTCATTTGTTTATATAGCTTGAAAGTAACATTTTCACATTTACTTTTAAATTGGATTTCGGATATACAGTTGTAGGAGAAAATAAATAAGCGCGGGTACTATCCTATATAAATAATTTGAAGAAAAAAAAACTTGTAAATGAGAATGGTAAGTGGTAACCATAAAATTGTTACACAAATGGAAACATACATGTAATGAAAATTTTATGCTCATAATCTTCTAAATATGTGCATAAATTACTAAATTAGTGACATGGAAGTTGACCAAGAAACTCGAGAAAAATTGAATAATTATCACAAGTGCCAACTAAAAAGGAGAAATAAAATATCCTGCATCGAAAAGAAAATCCATCACAATAATACTTTTTTTTGTTGAACTTAATAATACTTCAAGATCCTGACCCCCAAAATTAAAGGAGAGAAAAAAAAAAGTGACTTTGAATCCTCAAAAAGTATGAGATGCCAATACATTAGGAGAGCCTTCACATGAACAAGTTGGGCTTAGAGGCCTTGAAGGTGGTCTTGAGCTTTCTGGTGGGAGGTCTAACCTTCCTGAAGACCAAAGGGAACTTGATCTTGCTGTTATGAAATTGCTTCGTGCTCTCCCTCTTGCACAAAGCCGCTGGGACAGTGGCGGTCTTGATGATCTGGATGCAAGGGAACCTGACTCTGTGTCTGGACGCCATCTCAGTGTACATTTGCTCAACTGCTCCGTTCAAAGTTGTGTCACGGTACTCCTTGTACATGTTGTGGTAACCTGTACGGCTCTGGTACCTCAGCCAGATTCCGAAGTTCTTGACCGTTGTTGGGTTCTTCTCAAATATCTATCACAAACATATTGGTTGATTCAAAGGATCAGCAACACGAATTGAAAGATAACATAACGGAGGGATCACACTAAGGAGACGGAAAACTTAGCAAAGAAAAGGATTTGGTTACAAAATCACAAACACTTTGGATAGTCAAACTAAGAAGTAACATTCACCAAAACACAAACACATGTTTCAAGAAGTGGTTAGACGAATCTATACACGCTCAAGAGATCAATAGATTAAAAAGCAAACCAAAAATGGAAGATCAAACTCAAGCATACACAACAAGAATCATCTCTTAAGAGTCGGCCAATCAATAATCTACACAGTAAAACCGCACTAACATAAGATCTAAATACCTCGTTGATGGCAAGCATCTGTCCATTGCTCTTCTTAACCTTCACCTGCTTCCTCAAGAAGTACCTTAATGATGACAGAACAATTCTTCTTCACCTAACGATTCGTCACCTTTAATGAAGTGCCAACTATTAAAAAAAATTATACTAACCAGAACTTGGACTGGGCGCGAACCTCATTGGTGGCCCAGAGCTTCATCCTGTAAATCTTAGGTTGAAGCTCCTTCTCCGTCGGGAGAGCTCTTCCGACAACCTGGTACTGGTGAAACTGGCAAAGAAGAGAACACATCACACAAAAAGTATATTTTCCCGAATCAATTATTCGATAACATCAATAGCAGATGTATACAAAATTATAGCTAGAGTTTACCCTGAAAACACCCATTTTCGCGGCGACTCCGTGAAAAGACTTCTCTCCGACAAAACGAGCAAACTTGTTTGTGAAGGTTCCTTTCTCTATGACCTAGTAAAAGAACGAAAATAAAACCCTAGTCTCGAAAATAACAATCGTAACCAACTGGATCCAAGATCCTCAAGCCCATTGGGCTTCCTTTCGGTTTTCGTATTGGTTTTTTTTTTTCTTTTGGTGTGGGGTTTTACAATTTATCGTTTTGAAAAAAAGTAAAACCATATGCAATTCAATTTTTAAGTTTGCAAATTCCAAAAGACTTTGAAAAGCGTTTAGCTTCATTAATTGTAACTTTATATTGTAAGCTTGTCGACATCATGAAAGCAGATCTCAAAATTATATTACATGAAGCTGCAATCAAGGGAATCAACAACATATGCATAGTAATTGTTAAAACATAAAAATAAACAACAACATAAATTACTAAAATCATCAATGACAGGTAATAATGGTATTTTGATATATCTACCAACTTGTCTGTGGGAAAGAGAAATTTGAAGAATCCCTTAAAAAGGTTGGTGAGAAGGGTATTGATCCGACCACCTCAAAGTTTGTCAGCGCCTTGTGCATTGCTTATTTATGGAAGGAAAAAACAATAGAAGAAAAAGTCGAAGTTTACAAAAGGTTAGGCTTTGCAGTGGAAGATATGTGGGTAATGTTCAAGCTCTGATGCACTCGGAGAATAAGATAACTCAGACATTTGAAAACATTAACAAGTATGGACTATTCTGCAAATGTATGTGTGTTTCAGTATTGAACTCTGTTACAACATTTCTAGGCCTAGGATTCAGCAGAGATGAGTTTGTTATGATGGTTAAGCACTTCCCTCGGTGCATTGGCTGAGTTTGTGGTGAAGAAAATAAATTGGAGAAGAGGATTGTACCAAGGGGTAATGTAATAAAAGCTCTTTTGTTTAAAGGATTGATCGGAAATGAACTCCCTTCACTGTTTTAAAACAGTAAAAAAAACTCTTAAAGCATAATTTGTATCATAATTAAAAACCATAAAACCCATAATATATTACTTCTATTTTGCATTGTACGGATCAGACGTGAGGAAGCACGACTACAAGGAGATGTCTTGGTTGTGTTAAGTTACATGTTGGCCTGTGGGAACAATCAAGTCAGACATCTAGTTTGATCATTATATGCTGGATCTTGTGTTGTAATTTTGTTCTCAATAATTCTCTCCATGTGAATTGTTATATTCTCTGTCACAAGCTTTTGGATCATATTTTTGGGATCAAGCAAAAAATTATATATAAATAATGTGTTCTTATTTAAGGATGATTCATTATAATAATAACCATTGGAAAATACTTAAGAAAACAAAAGAGAGTGATGCAAAGCAATAGTCACATACTCAAACATCAAACCAAGACGCAACAACGTACTTAAAAAGTAGCAAACAGTTTACTTGCTCGGATTTACTCCGCAGCCTTCTCCACCGCTACTTCCTCTGGAGCTGCGGCGGCTTCCACGGCTGCTACTTCAGTGGGTTTCTCCTCCTCTACTTCTGCCTTCTTCTCTTCCCCCACAACCGCTGGAGTTTCCTCTGTCTTCGTTTCTTCTTCTTCCACAACCGCTGGAGTTTCCTCTGTCTTAGTCTCTACAACTTCCTCTGTTTTGCTCTCTTCCTCCACAACAGCCGGAGTTTCCACTGGAGCTTCTTCCTCTTTCTTGATCTCCTCAGTCTCGGTTTTGGCTTCCACTGTTTCTTCAGTTGGTTTCTCTGTTTCTTCCGCGACCACGTCTTTAGTAGTTACTTCGACCGGAGCTTCGGTTTCTGTTACCGGAGCTGGAGCAGCCTCGGTGACGGTGGCGGTGACGGTTTCCTCCGGCGCCGCTGTCTTTGGTGGTGGCATCTCAACGTTCTCAGCTGCTACTGGAGTCACTTGTTCAACCTGCAAAACCATTTGTCACATACATATTCAAAATTGCGTGACGTTTTTACTTGAGCTGTTTTTTCTTTTGCTAACAATTACAGAATAAATGATATTATGTAACTGTATAGATCAATATTATAGACGTCTGTAAACTATATCACATAGTTGGATTAAGCCAAGTGAAAACATATAATCTGATGCTTGAATTTTTCACGTTTTATATAAAGAATCTGATAGGTAATCAAACTTTATACCAACGAAAAAAATGGATTATATATTTTGTGAAAAATGCATACCTCGACAGTGGCCATTTGAATGTGTAGAAAAGAGGAAAAGATCAAAAGAAAATAAGAGAAGAGAAAGAAAGAGTGTGTGTTTGTGTGTGTGGATGCGTTGATGAGTGAAGAGTTTTGGTCGAGGAGGTGTCTAATTTATAGGAGAAACAAATACTCCTTTATAAAAAAAACGAAAAAAGTTTTAAAATATCTGTCACAAAAAAGTATTTTCTAATACAAAATCAGTACTAATAAATTTATTTTCTCTTACAATCATAATTGATGAGATGAAAGAATCTTTTGTTGTTTATTATTTGTTTGAGAAAGAAGTCCTATTTATGTTTATCATATACAGATGATATCCACCACTTGCAATAAACACCTAGTTGTAAATATTTAAATTTTTTTAAAAAAAAATATATATATATGAAGAGTGATGATTTGAAAATTTAAATCCATGTCAAAATAAAATGAATAGATGGCATATACAATACTCTATCATAATTCGTAATTAAGGTAAATGATATGGAAACAACTGTTATTAACAGTATATTGAACCGTTAATTAGAAGAGATGATGATTACAGATCATACATGCCATCGAGTTAAACAGTTGAATGAACCTAACACTCTTTCAAAAAAACCAAAAATAAAAACAAAAACAGTTGATCGAACCATGCATTACAATTTTCTATGCCATAATATATAAATTTTTAAGTAAAAAGCTATAGAAACTCGTAATGGTAGTGTCGGCTTAGATATGATCATTCATAGGTGGTGTCGGATATGTTTCATGAAACAATACAATGACATAACTAAAAGGTAATTTTAATACACAAAATGACCAGGCCAATGATAACACTGTTGAAGATAGTTTACGCTTCTTAAAAAATTGATTAATTATCTAAAGCTTTTTTTTTTTTGACCGAAATTATCTAAAGCTTTTTCAAAGCCATTGTAAGCATTTCAAGGCAGTCAAAAGACTCAAAACTACAAAGGAATCTGACGGTGCTAACGACGAATGGCGTTATTTGAGCGTTACTAAATGTGCAAATTCTGATTAAGTGTGTGCTCTCGAAGTTACCGGTGACAAAAGAAACATTTATAAATAAAAACCAATAACATCAAATTAAATAGAGACGGATACACATCGCATGCGATAGACTTATCATACTGCTTACTTAATTAAATCGATATAAAACTGTTGAAAATGCTTGTCAAATAGTGCTGGTCGACTTATAAAAAAAGTAACTTAACGATTTGGTCAATTACGAAGTTTAAGTGTTCCTAACTTCCTATAAAGATAATGTATTTGCTCACTACTTTGAACCGTCCGAGGCTCCGAGCACAATGGTCAATGGAGTTTTCTTCAAGTTCGGTCAAATGAATTTCATTCTCTTTCAAGGAAAATGATACCAAAATTTCGGATCATACATATCGCTAGGTTTAATGTTTAACAACTTAAACCTTTTTATCTAAGGATTTTTTTTCTTTTTCTTTTGGTAGTCGCTATGAGCCTGTGACCTTAAGGATCAGAGAATCCTAACAAGACACTACAACTGTTTTCAAGAGAGGTCCCATTAATTCTTTTTATCATTATTTTATATCATCAAATTAGTCACTAAGAAAAGTTGATCCCTCCAAACCAAAAAAAAAAAAATTGGTGAAAGAGTTGGTTTGAAAATCTTATTATTCATAGAAGATTAGGTGATTATTTTAAGTTTGGTTTTGTAATTAAGAATGTTGATGTAACTGATGAAAACTTTTCTTAGATTGTAGTGTAGATCGTTTCAAATTCAGAATCTAATTTGATTTATTTGAATTGAGATAGAATATGAGTGAGATCATAAAAGCCACATTATTTTAAAATTTTCCCACAAAATAGTTAATAAAAGTATAGTAAAATGGATCCTCTTTATGAACTCTAGTATTTGGATTTTTTCTTTTGCTTAACATTGTACAAAGTAAATTATTTACTGATTCAGATAAGATACCACATGGAATGCAAAAGCACGATCAAGTGTCGAATAGTACATTTATGTTTTATATCCGGTAAATTTGATTTGACCTTAATTAATTCATAATACGGGATGCATGTAGATGTTTGGCACAAAATGCAGTGAAACATTTGACTTCACAAACTAATATGGTTATTTTCTTAATAAGGGAATGTATTAATTTGAATATAGATTGAAAATGACATTTTAATGGATATGCAGTTAGAAACGATCGTTTTAAATTTAGAATCTAAATGTATTCATATACTGAAATCTGAATATAGATTGAAAATGACATTTTAATGGATATGCAGTTATGCACTTTGAATCTTTTCGCAGTAAAATAAAATCATTTGTTCCCTTTGTTTTCTGGCTGCCATTACTATTTTACTGAATGTTTCACAATTCTTTTTTTTCACCTAAAAAATTTCAGCTGTGAATCCTTTTCTTACCCATTTTTTTACGTTACACCATTGCTTTGGATAAATATGAAATATTAACAGTATAATGCATTCATGCTTATATATAATCAAAATATGAAACAATAATCACAAAAATTTTAGCCAATATTAATGTTTTAATGCTTTAATTTGTGAATCTATTTTATTACAAAAATAAATGTTAAAATATATGATGAACTTTTACATATCACAATGATTTTAAAATTTGAACAAATATAATATCCGAATCATTATAGTACGATTGTAATTTTTTGCCTTTTCTGGTTAAACCTGATATCATAAAAGAAGGAGATTTACTTGTTTATTTTCTTCTAGCTGTCTATTTTTTTACCCAATTTCATTGTTTTGCTATTCTTTCATACTCTCTTTTTCTTTTTCATCTTTCTTTCTTTGTTAATCTACGTGGACTGTTGACGACAAGTATAGGCCGGTGGGTGGGACCCAAAACATTCTGAAATATGGATCCCATGTCTTGACTGATAATGACGTGGCGACAAGTTACTTCTATTGATTTCATTGTGCCTGTGTCTGATCGCTGACACGTGAGTGTATGCCAGGTAGGATTCCACTTGAAAATGGACCCACATATCTGCCGCCACGTCAGATCAAATCCTTACCGCGCTTTTGTTTGTTTTCGTCGTTCAGTTTCCTCTTACCTCTTTCGTGTGGATCTCTCTAAACTCTATTCGAGTCACTGTAATCTTCTCTAATATCTTAACAAAATAACAAATATAGGATGATGACTTCGTGAAAGGATGTTCAAGCATGGAAATTTTTAAAAAGTATTCAATATATCTTTTATAATTGATACTATTTTCTTGTAGTTTTTTTTGTCTTACATAAATTTTCTTTTAAAATTTAAATTCAGATTTTATATTAAAACAAAACAGAAAAGAGGATACTTGCAAAATATATATTCTCTTTTTTTCTTCTAAAAATTGAATAAAGTGTCCATATGCTTTTGTTCATAATGTTTTCGAGATAAATTGTTGATATGATCGACCATTAGCTAGGTTTGTTCATAATGTTTTCGAGATAAAGATTTATTTTTGTTTTTTTTATCAACGGTGGTAAAGTTTCTCAGAGAAATATATTTTATTTAAATATAGCTATAGAGATTGAAAAAACTATATTCGATAATCGATATATGAAGAACACAATAAGATCTAGGAACATGATGTTGATTATGTTCTTTGAAGTGGGTATGTTGTTGTCAGGAGTTGCAAAAGAAAGTTCGAGTTGATATTTGTTGGGAGATGCAAAGAATGAGAAATTATCGGGTTTGAGACAACAACAAAATTGCCTAAAGGGAGGGAGCACCTCATCTCAGAAGAACATATTTAAATTCTAGGTACGGCTTGGAAACTATTTGGCTGTCCTTGGTGCCTCTATACTAGAAATTTATAGCAAAAATTATTTTTAAATTATGAGAAAAAGTATTTGAATAGAAAATGTTTGCAAGTTTTTTTGTAAAAAGCTTGAATCAATAAGTATGTAACCAGAAATTTAAGGGTTAGCAATTAATTTTCACCAAAAATGTGATAAATACTGTGCATGCATAGCATTTTCGTCTTTTTTTTTATGTTTTTCGTCAAAATTTTTTCAGAAAACTTACTTACTTTGAAAAGGCCAATGCAGTCAATTAAGAATTTAAAGGAAGATATGGGACCTAATTTCCGAAAACAAGAAGAAACTAGTCAACTCTTAATCACAATAATACTTAAATATATACATGTAACATCATCATTATAAATACGTCAAAAACTTGAAAACGACAACTACATTAAAAAGGACGGAGCATATTGTCTGCGCCATTAGAAATTGGAGTGTCAATTTCTCAAACTACATTTATCAAATTTGTTGTAATCAAATTGTTTAGTTTTTTATTCCAATAGATGGGTATGGACACGTAATCACCACCTGTAAAGGTAGGCCAGCAGAAAAGCTGATCAAAGAAAGAAGGTTGGACGGCTAAGATGGCCCCCATAATGTGGGACCTACAATTAATCTTCCTGAAAACGGTGTAAAACATCAATAATTCACTAAAGAATCATTAGAGATTCAGAATACTTTAACAACTAACAGGAGAAAAGACTTATATTCGATATAAATTTGTAAACTGGCTGTTTATCCTTTGATGTGTGGGTATTTAATCGAACCTACTATCTTACATTTCAAAAATTTTATTTGTAAATTTTAGGGTGATTTTAATTAATATCATAAGTTGACCTCAAAATTAGAAAAGTAAGAGGGAGAATAGAGAGATAGAGAAAAAAAAAGTGAATTTTTGTGGGAGAATATATTCATTGATCAACCATTGACCTTCATTGCAATGCAATTACTCTACATTGTATTGATAACAATATTCATAAAAGTATTGACTGTTCAAAATGTAAGATGTATTCAATGCATTCTATAAAAATATTTTGATGGTTAAAAAGTATTCATTTTATTTTCACACAAATTGACAAAAAAGCTATAACTATAATACTTAGTAATTTTGATTTGAGGTTAAGAAAATTACTTTTTAATCAAAATTTGCATCAAAATATTCTAAAACTATATATATATATGCAAGAAAAAAAAATCCCCTCAAAACATAATATTATGTTTATTAGAAATAACATATACATAAATTTTAAACTTGATTTTATATATACAAAACTTCAAATTAGTATGAAAAACTGATTAACCGAATATGGAATAAATATGTTTCAAGGCATTGTTATCGGAAATCCAAACATTCAGTATCGGTGTCATAAAATTCAAAAACAAACATAAAAATCAAGATTGAAAAAAGGATAAGTTTATTACTCATTCTTTGGCAATTAAATACTCACAACATATAGAAACTTCAATCCATAGGCAAAAAATCCTCAACAGATTATAGATATTTTTAAAACAACATCCTATTCAATTAAATGAATATAACTTAAACATTAGAAATTTTCTAAAGAGTAATTCTTTATTTTTTTCCAACTGATTTCCCATTATACAAACAATAAATTAGAAGATAGTCCCAAACTAGAAAAAAAAAAATCTGACATCAGAATGAGGGAAATTCATCATCCTTCAAAAAATAAATATATATCCTATACTTTTCAAAAAATTTATTTGTATTAAATATTCTTTACTAATACAAAAATTCATAGAAAAGAATATTTGTATATTTTTTTCCTAAATATAAACATTTTCTTATTAGCAGTAAACCTCATTTTGTTAAATGGAAGTAGATCCTTCAATTTTTTTTTGAAGTAGCCGACCTCATGTATCAAATATTAATATTAAACTTCTATATAAAAAAAAAATTGTGATAAGACATCATCATCTTATTAGTCATTTTTTCTCATATTTATTAAAATCAATCTCTATTTATAATTATATTTATATTTATCCATCAAAAATACTAAAATCTCATTTCAAGATTCATCATATTTTAAAATTAATCTTTCTAAACTTATTATCCAAATCTATATCTAAGTGTAATTAATAACAATATTTCATAAAAACTATATTAAATTAACACAATATGAATTTACATAAAAAATTTAGAAACAATAAATAACAAAAAGAACTGAAAATGTAAAAAAGAATAAAAAGGTACAAATATATAAAAATACCAAAAACGATATCAAATAAGAGTATAAAAAATTAAAAAAATATAAACAGAAAATCATGAGGAAATTAATCGAAAATGAAATAAAAACGAAAAAATTCCTAAAAATGTTTTAATATAAATAGGACAAGGTAGGATATTTTATAAACATGTCTAAAAAAATTAATAAAAAGAATACATGAAAAAATTAAAAATTAAAAATGTCATTTAAAAAATATCATATATGAAAATGCAAAAATATATGAGATACAAAATCAAGAATGAATATAGAAAAATATAATAAAATTAATTAATAATTATAGAAAAAGACTAAAATATAAAACTAATATTACTACACAAAATAATAACAGTATATAAAGAATAAATTAATAAAATAAAATAAAATAATGATTCTTGTAAAGTGCTAGAATTCTCTAGTCTCACTATAAAAGAGAAAAAAAAAATTTATCTAAAAATGTTTCATTCTGTAAATATGTCAATATATTTTGTACCTAGTTATATAGATAGGTAATACACTAAACACTAATTTATACTCCATTTATTTCACATTAAGTGATAATTTAGATTTTAGTACACAAATTATAAAACTGATAAAATACTTCTTGTAATTTTCTATAATTATCTAGAGAATTTTTGATCAAATTTGAATTTAATAGGGTTTTCGCTTGCAGTGGTTATCTAACTTGTTGTAGCCTTTGTAGTTTTTGGTCTTTCTGTTTTCTAAGTTTCTTTGTATTTCTGTCACAAATTTTAAAATTGATATAAAATTTAACATTTTACCAAAAAAAAAAACTTGAATTTAATACCAAAAAAAAAAAATAGGTAAACTAGTGGTATTTATGCATAGAACTCTAAAAAAAAAGCATTTGATTTAAAATAATAAAAAATCTGTTAAAAAATTAATTAATTGAAACAGGAGAAGTAATACCTTTGTCTATGATTTTGCTTAGGAAATAATTCTACATCAAGATATTATTATAAGTAAATTACTAAATTTCACTTATATAAGCACACATTCCGAGTTTAATCATAAAAAGTATCTCTTAGTCTTATGGTTTAAATTTAAATTACGATTCTTTATTATTTATTTCAGATCTAAAAAAGAAAGCTCGAAATAATTCACTTTTGGCATCGGAATTATGTTACATGACCCCATGCGGGCATGCCTTGAACATGTGTAATCGTAAAGTCGGACAATCTTAAGTATAATTGTCTCCTAAAAATTGTATTAATTCTTCGCCGTTCATTTTTAAACACCAATTTAGATCGGCGGTCAGAAATCAATCAACTGTCAATTATTCATTGGTCGCCCACATGTTAAGATTGGTACCATAATTAGTTCCTGTTGGCCCCACCTGAATAGAATCTCTTCATCACCAAATAGTTGGCCACCACAGCTTCACCCAAGGACAATTAAAGATCAGAATCTATATTTTATTTTGATTTTCTTGCTTGATAGAATCTCATTTCTTACATTTCGTTTTTTTTAATGCTAAGCTGATTATACAATTATTATATATATGTATTTTTGTCGTAATATATCATTAAGATGTAAATTGATAAACCTGACAGAAAAAAAAAGAACATGTAAACTGATTATCAGCATTTTTGTTTTTGCAGGAATCATTCAATGAAACGGTGTGATTTGTGGTTGATGTGATTTTATAATATTTTCTTTAGTTTAGGAAAATAGGTTATTGTTTTCAGAATATATCTTTAATTTAAATAGTTTTATATGGATATTCCATTTTATTATTCAATTACAGTAAATAACTTCAACCATATACTTATTATTATTATATGGAAAATAGGTAATGATTTCAGAATATATCTTTAATTTAAACAGTTTTATCTGGATATACCATTTTATTATTCAATTACAGTAAATAACTTCAACCATATACTTATTGTAATTGAGTATTAAATGGAATATTATTTAAATTAAAGATAATATTTTTTTATAACTTTGAGATAATATTTTGTTACAAGAAATTTGTCGGTGAATATCCTCTATTTGGAAAAGACTTTGTTGTTAAAAAAAGGGATGACGTCAAAAGACGTTATTCACTATAGGCTATATCCAAAACCTTTGAACTTGAACATATAAGAATGAAATTAGAGACGTTCAAATAATATTCACTTGCAGAGGTCTGTATCATAATTTTTTCACGCACAAAAGGGGAGTCGAACGTCATATGCCATTATGGTGGTTTTCTTTTTCTTTTACCAAAAGTTTCAAATTACAGTAATGAAAATATTATAATATGAGAAAATATCAAATATGAACAACTCTAAGATCAATTTAGTTACCAATTGAGTTGAAAAAGGATATTGAAAGGTTACAATCCAAAACAGTAACTTAAAAGCATTTAGACAACCTCAAGAAGATAGAGGTAACACAACTAACACCATATATAGTCAATGGCAAAAGAGAAGGGATTTCAGATTAGCAAAAAACAATGGAACTAACTTGACTGCCAAGTCAATCCAACATAACGAGAAGAAGCCAAACACCGAATGCAAACCAACTTACGACCGCGGATGAAAACCAAAAAACAGCTGAAAACCAAAGCCAGTCTAATTGCATTGAATTATACCAAAGATAATGTCGTAAAAAACTTCAAGGACCCAGCAAATACCACCAACAGAGGTTAATGACCTTTGAATCACCTTTTCTCGGTTATTGTCTTTATTTACACGATATCAAAAATCATTTTTTGATATGTTACCCATTATAAAAAATTTAATTAGTATATTTAGTTCTGAAGTTTTTTTTAGATATGTGATGTAGTTCTCTCTATACGTGTAACAAAATATTTTTAGTAATATAAGTAACCAAATAATTTTTTAAAATTTTATATGCACCATCAAATATCAGAAATAGAAATATTTAGATTTATTTATTTGAATGTCCACACGTACAAAAGAATTTTGGTAACCATTTATAAAATGAACTTGACGTTCGCTTACTATTAGGATTATTGGGCTTAATTAATAAAACTTTATAATATTTTGAGATTATGTTAGACACTAGACATACAGTATTAGTATAAATCCTTCTGGAAAGGGCTTTCTACTTTTCTTTGTTGTTAATTATAAATTCCTTGTTAAAGAGTAAAGTAAGATCCTATTTTGCTTCATTCACATCCAATTTGGCAGCTAATTAAAATGGTCCCTATAGAAAAGTATTTCGTATTCGTTTGATTAATATCTGCAACTTTTGCAATAGACAATAGACTCATAGAAAAACACATGCATATGCACATGCACAAATGTTGATGATATGATTCTGAACTTTTTCGTTCTAGACCGACGACGCCATAAAGCAAGTTGAAATTACAAAATGACCATCAAAATAAAACCTTTTTAATTGATAGTAAATTTAGAGATGTGAGGCAGAACATAATAGTTAACTCAGTAGTTTGTGTTAATGTCGTCGTTGTCGTTGTGTAGTTATTCGGATTCAGAGGCTGGCATGTTGATTGATATCTTCTTCAATCACACTATTGGGAAGCTGCAAACCTGACAATGTTGTGCATACATTTGGGCCAATAAAACTGATAAAATAGCCCAATAACTTTTACTACTATAGCCCTTGTCTTCTATTAGGCGAAATTTTCGTTCCAATAAGTTTAAACTATTTCTCCACTAGCAAGCCAGCATGCATTAGACCGTCCTCAAAACGTGTAACCATACAAGTATACGTGCATTGTAGAACTCGTACATATTTAGCAAATTTTGATTTTCAGAGTGAGATTTACAAAATAATAGGATCACCACATGACCATTTCTTCAAGCTCCAAATATAAACATTTCCTCAACGAAAAAACCAAAACTCTCCCTTTCCGTCTCTCTCTCTCTCTCCTCTAACGCTATCTTCGCAATGTACTAGAATCCAAGGGTTGGCATTATCTAATATCTTATTAGATCAACAAAGGGACTTTTTGTTTGTTTGTTTGTTTGTTTTGGTTGGAGGAATCAATAATGGGCTTGGAAGATGAGAAGACGGGAGGAGAAGCATCAGGAGAAACATCAGAGAAAGAAATGGGGCTAAGCAGAAAGAACAGTGAAAGCTCTTTGTCTCCGACAGAAGATGATGACGATGACGAAGAGAAGAAGCCCCAACTCGGTCCCATGATCGCTCTCAAAGAACAGCTCGAAAGAGACAAGGTTTTTTATTTTTTTCAATCTATCAATATGATATTTAAACTATACAAGTTTATAGATAATAATGGGATTAGCGATTACATTTTGGTTATATTAAATTATTAATTAAAGATGACTTTATCATGGCATATTAATGTATGAACATGGTACATGTAATCGAACTAATATTAAGGCCATTATTGATCGATTTTTCTATTCAAATTATTTTTGTTTTCGATGAAAATTTGATAGGATGATGAAAGCTTGAGGAGATGGAAGGAGCAGCTTATCGGCGTCGTGGATTTGGAAGATGTCGGAGGTAAACCAAATCCAAAATCCCTTTAGGTCTTATGATTTAACGCTATGTATATAGATTAACGCTAGCAGTAATGATTAATATCGATCTCACTAGCTAGTTCTAATTCAAGTACAGTATAATGTTAATGTACGAGAGGGACGATTTATTCATGTTAGTTAAATTATGACATTTTGACTTACCCTAGTCACGGTTTAAACTAAAAATGGGGCATTAAAATTCCATACTACTGAATTTGAGCTATCTTAATGTAAGATATATTGAAAAGTGTTAAGAAGGAAAACACATAGATTGTTATATCAAACATACAATTAACCAAAAAATGAAATGCAGAGACACCGGATCCGGTAGTAAAGATACTAGACTTGACAGTTAGGTCTCCAGACAGAGAGGAGATGGTATTGACGATACCTGATGATGGATTACCGAACCCAAAAGGTCCTTGGTTCACCATAAAGGAAGGCTCCAAGTACACACTTGTCTTCAACTTCCGTGTCACGAACAATATCGTTTCGGGACTTCGTTATAACAATACCGTCTGGAAAACCGGTGTCAAGGGTAATTTTTATCTTCTTGTTTGTTTCTTCGTTAGTTTTAAATATATTTTCAAAATGCTCTCTGTTAATGTTCGGCGTTTTTCTTATTGGGGCAGTGGATAGTACGAAAGCAATGCTTGGGACGTTTAGTCCTCAAGCTGAGCCTTACCAACATGTGATGCCTGAAGAAACAACCCCGTCTGGTATTTTCGCTAGAGGGTCCTATTCCGCAAGGACTAAGGTATATCGTTTCATATACATGGCAAAAAACTAAAATGGGGAAAATTAACATGCAATTACAATTTTGTATTTATTTGTTTAACGTAATCAAATTTAGTTATCTTTCACAGAAGTTGATGAGTCTGAGGCCATCTTCAAACGCAACTATGATTTGCTTTGTTAGTAGATTAAGGTTCAAGTTACTAATTTAATTTATTGTATATTTCAGTTCGTTGATGACGATAATAAGTGCTACTTGGAGATCAACTACACCTTCGACATCCGCAAGAATTGGCAATGATCCACCGAGTTCAACATTCTCTTCAGTCTAAACCCATATAGACCAAAGCTCTTTTGATAATATTCCTTTTTTTTTTAATCTTACATTCGTTTTTATTTGCAGACTAGAAAACTTATTTAGCTTTTGATTAAATGAGCATGAATAAAAGATATTGTTGGAGTGTTTATGGAGTTTCCTCTTCACTTCTCTCCTGTTCTTTTCTATATCGTTTTATGGGCTGAATATTATTTTGAAGCATAGGTGCGATAACGATTATAATTCAATTGATTTAGCGGAGATACAAGTTGGTGTAAATTCTATCTGTTTACACCAACTTACATCAACAGCTGCGACCATATTTTAAAACTTCTTAAGCAAGACAGGATTTTATGAAAGGAATGTATATATACTGAACATTTATCGAAGAAAGTACATATAGGATGGGTAACCAAATATAAAATAATTGAAACTATATACTCCATTTTCTGTTTTATCAAGAAATAAAAGAACAAAATATTCATGGGGAAAAAGAATAACTCGAATGTTTCTTATCAACCAAAACACACAAATAGGTTTGAAGCCAAAAGAATTTGATCAATTGTGACTAGTGTCCACGTTAACCACTAGTTAATGCATTGTTTTAAACTTAGTAATATGGGATTGATGGTGGAGGAGGAGACGGATAAGAAACACCGCGGATTGGCGGTAGGGGCGTGTCGTCGTAGGAAGGAGGCGGTGGAGAAGGTAGTGTTGGTGTTTGGTAGTGATGGTCGTTACTTGGACTGTCATTGCATCCCTTCGGTGGTGGTGGTGGAGAGTGGTTTGGGGTTGCCGGTGGATGGTACTCAACCGGTGGTGGCGGTGGAGGACTTTGTGTTACTGGTGGATAGTAAACTGGTGGTGGCGGTGGAGGACTTTGTGTAACTGGAGGATAATAAACCGGTGGTGGTGGAGGTGGACTTTGTGTTACCGGAGGATAATACACTGGTGGTGGTGGTGGACTTTGTGTAACGGGTGCATAGTAAACTGGTGGTGGAGGTGGAGGACTTTGTGTTACCGGGGGATAGTACATTGGTGGTGGAGGTGGAGGACTTTGTGTTACTGGCGTATAGTAAACCGGTGGTGGAGGTGGCGGGCTCTGTGTAACCGGTGTATAGTAGACCGGTGGTGGAGGGGGAGGACTTGTTGTTACGGGTGGATAGTAAACGGGTGGTGGTGGCGGCGGAGACGTGTATTGGTAGTAAGGTGGTGAAGGTGATGGATAGTGTTCACTTGGTGAAGGAGTTTGCTGATATTGTGGTGGTGGTGGTGGTGGACTTTGCGTTGTGGGTGGATAGTATTCTACAGGTGGTGGTGGTGGAGATGAGTCGACGGTTGGACATGGCGGAGGAGGTGGTGGAGATGAGTAAACATATGGCGGAGGAGGAGATGGTGGCGGAGGTGATGGTGGAGGAGGTGGTGGAGATGAGTAAACATATGGCGGAGGAGGAGATGGTGGCGGAGGTGATGGTGGAGGAGGTGGTGGAGATGAGTAAACATATGGTGGAGGAGGAGATGGTGGCGGAGGTGATGGTGGTGGTGGTGGAGGGTATGCTCTAACAGTAGGCGACATATCGGAAGAAGGAGGAGGTGGAGTTGGCTCATTTTTAGGTGGTGGAGGAGGATAGGCCTTGACAGAAGGCGACATCTTAAAAGTAGGCGGTGGAGGAGTTGCTCTAAAAGTAGGAGACATCTTTGAAGAAGGAGGCGGTGGTGGAGTTGCTCTAAAAGTAGGAGACATCTTGGAAGACGGAGGTGGAGGAGGAAGTACTCGGACGGTGGGTGACATTCTAAAAGACGGTGGTGGAGGAGAGAAAATGTTGTTGCATCCAAATTGGCTACAATCAACAGGACGTGAAGCTGGAGAAGAACACTCTTGAGACGATCTTTGACGTTCTTTACCGGCAATACAATTCATCGAACCATTAACCGCCACATTGTCTCCAGAAAGAGCCGCACATCTCGGGGCATCACCGGTGAAGAAGTTGGAAGAGTAAGTGAAGTTCTCAAGGTTAGAGAGTTGACAAATGCTGCTTGGAATGACACCTGTGAATCTATTGTTAGCAACATTAAGCTGTTCCAAGCTCTTCATGTTTCCAACGCTTGACGGTAACGGACCGCTCAAACGGTTGAAACTGACGTCGAAAACGGTCACATTCTTGAGATTTCCGATCTGAGGTGGTAAGCAACCGGTTAAGTTATCGTTCAAGAGGATGATCTCGTTAAGTGTTTTCCCCATTTGACCGATACTTCCCGGTATGCAACCTCCAAGATCGTTATCCGCAAGAACCAAAGCGGAAACCGGAGAGTTTCCCATGTTTTCCGGTATCCCAAACCGAAACCGGTTATGGTTCAAGAAAATAGCGTCAAGCTCTTTATCGAAAAGCTTGGAAGGGATACCACCTTCAAACTCGTTGTAACGGAGATCCAAGAACTTGAGGGAAGGCAAGAACAAGACAACCTTAGGGAACTTTCCAACAAAACGGTTGTTGCTCAAATCAAGCTCGTAGAGAAGCTTCATGTTTTTGAACGTCATAGGGACTTCTCCACAGAACCGGTTTGAGTTGAGGTGGAAGAGAGCGAGATCAGTGAGAAGACCGAGCTCAGGAGGTAAATAACCAGCCATATCGGCGTGGTTAAGATCAATGCCTGCAACAACTCGGGTTTTCGGACTAGAAGGAGAAGGAGCACAGTAGATACCATTGTAAGAGCAAACATCTGAGCCGTTCCAATTAGCTGTGAAGTTAAAAGGGTCAGAGAAAATAGCTTGTTTCCATGACTGAAGAGCAATGTAGGCTTGACGAAGACTCGGGTTTTCGAACTTGAGACTCGGGTCGACTTTGATACCGTCACCATTCATTCCGCTATTATCATCTTCATCGTCATCATCGTCTGCAGCTCTAATACTCAAGAAGGAAACGGAGAACAAGAGGAAGAGGAAGAAGAAGAGACGAAGAGAAGGGAGCAAGAACATTTTTTCTTTTGTTACAAAAAGTTTCAAAACTCAAACATGAAAAATTGAAAACTTTGAGAGGGAGAGAAAAGAGAGATAATAGCACATGGGACAAAGAGAGACCTAACTCACTTATTGTGTGATATTTAAGATTTCCATGTGCTTCTTTATAAAAACAGTCAGAAATTTTCAGAAGTCGTATCTCTCTCTCTCTCTCCAATTTATAATTTGTTTATGAATTGTTTAGTTTTTGATTAATGACAATTTGGCACGTCGAGGGAAATACAGAGGAGACAAGAGACTGACCTTTAATTACGCGGCCATAGATGGAGCCACCGTCACCGACTATACTCTATTAGCTTGGATACATGTCCCCAAAGATTCTCTCCGAAAAAATAATAAGCCGTCACAGACCTACAAAACGCGTTTATCGATTATTCAAAAAATTATTATTGTATAACTCAAAAGGACATGAAAGCACATCTTTGAATTATATAACTTGGATGCATGTCTGTCACAATATACATTATATATTCAATCTCATTGTAGAGAGTTATCACCTGTTGTTGGTAAGCATTTTCTCTGTTTTTAAGTTGAAAATGAATCTTTTATCTCATATGTAATCTTGAACTGCTTTGTGCATTGTAAGAAAAGTTGGATTTTATTTTACATTGACAATTTAAGTGTACAAAAAAAAAGCTTTACAGATTTATTGGTCAGGAGATGTGGGATCTTTGGCGGCAAAGAGTTCCTCTGTCTGCTATAAAGATAGCAAAACACAGAACACGCAAAAATCGCAAACTAAGCGCATTGATTTAATTTAGAAGCAAACTTACAAGAAGCAAAAGATATAAGATATATCAACATGAAATGTGATTTTAAAGCAATGTAAAAGTTGAGAATATTTGACAAAAGCATTGAAACTAAAAACACTTCTTTGAACTCCAAAAAGATTGGAACTAAAAGAGTTGAAAACAACAAAAAGCAAACTACAATATCAAGTAAAACTCTCTCATCGAAAGTTCCAATGTTGAATATATTTAGCTATTAACGAAGAACATTCTACGAGATCGTCTGCCTTCAAATTACCACAAAGTTAGCAAATATCGCTTCAAAAATTCGGGTACAAGACCTTACTCATACTTACTACTAATATCTTAACTAAATCTTAGTATCTTAAACCAAAAAGATTCAATGCTAATATAGATACCAGAGCATTGTTCCATCTAAAATCTTGCACTAACCGAATTTATATGTTAACAACAAGTCAACAATCATACCAAAAACACAAGAGATTCTTGGTTACTTCATTAAATCAAGATATATACAAGACAAGCTATTAAAGAATAATGGGTTGGCCTTGACACTCGTTTATCAACAAACCTTTTCCTAACACGCATATATACTTAATCATGGAAGCGGAAATTTCCATCGCCGGAGACTTCGTAACATCTGACTAACGGATGATTCCGATACATGGAAGCGCCGTCGAGTTCCGCTCCGCCGAGAAAGTTTTACTGAATGGGATTCGATTATGATAAATGCAGTTGAAGAGTTATTATTATATTAGTTTGAGTTTACGATGCTGTGTCATTAGTACAAAATACATTTTTCTCTTTCGTTTTTCCCTCCTTTTTTAAATATAGTTCTCAATAGATGATACTCTTTCCTTTCAAAACAAGGCTCAGAAATGTAATCATGCAAATTCCAAATGTACTGATGTGAAATGATTTTAGTTCAGTAGACTAAAGTTTTACAGACATATACCTCCTTTCAAGTTGGGGTTTTGAAACACTACAATTTATGACCATATATTATATAATTTTCATTCAAAAAATATATCACCGTATATACTCAAAATAAATGTCTCTATATACAAATACTAAAGATAATGCATAGCATATTTTAGAACAAAAAATATAAAAGTGCTTTATATTTTTCGATATCATCTTTATTGAAACAGAGTTTTAAAACAAAAGGAATTATAATTAAAAAAAATCATTTATAGTAAAACAAGAGTACGTATAACTTATATACATACTCTATCAGATTTTTTTTTCTTGATAAAAGCTCTGTCAGATTGTTTAATTTTTCTTTGGGCAATTCAGATAGTTTAAAATGAATGAACTGTTTCTTATTAAAATGATAAGATTACAATATAAGGAGACAATTTATCGAATTAAACAGGCCGATACAGGTAAGCCCATGCGTCTCCCCATGTGCCCAGCAATTCTGAGATCATTTGGATCTTTCTCTGTTTATTTTTGTAATATCCAAATATTGAATATTTCATTCCATAGAAAAAAAAATATTACAGACTAAAAATTACGAAAAGTATTTTACTAAAAGTATTTAGTCTGTACAGAAGAATGTAGTTATATATTTTCTTTGTACTAGCACTATTATTATCTCTTTATTATGTGATTTTTATGTGCTTATGCACAGATAAATTTACAAAATAACTAAATTATAACAATTTTTTAATATTTTCAATTTATTTTTTTTATAAATTTTCAGTCGTTTTGTAATTTATTTTTATGAAGAATAATTAAAATTTATTTAAAATAATATTATATTGTCATTTTAATTAGACATGTGATTTTGTGTTTAAAAGATCTGACCAATTTGGTTATTTATTTTCTGGATATATTGGGCTGTATATATTCTTCCTAATTGAACCAAAAAATTTTTATGGTTCTAATTTGTAAATTTGCTAAAATCGGATTAATATGTTTATGTTTATGTTAGCATTTAACTGTTTTGATTGTATTGTACTAATATAAAAATGTTTTTTTATTTGAGTATGAAGTTAAGTAAGGTGGAATCTTCTATATATTAAAGGAAAAACTTTTAAAATTATTATTTTTACTGATGTATCATTTTCGAACTTTTTCAGTTTATTTATTTATTTATTTATTTTGTTATGTTATCTATGTTTCCAAATACATTTTGTCTACTTACTTTAATTCAGATTTTTTATAAAAAAATCAGAATTTATAATCACTCTAAACATCTACTATTTGTTTGGCAAAAACAATCTTTAGTAACTTTGGTATTGCTTTTACACTCTGTTTAGTTCTTTGGGTTGTATCCGTACCTGCAAGTGCTCTTTCTATGAGTATTGGAAGTGTAAAAAAAATAGCCTGTTCTTTCCTTGATCATCTAACCTCCTCTTTCACGCTCTCAAGTGCAACATCCATGCATGCGTTTGCGTCTTTCAGCCTCTCTTTATATCTTGCAGTCATTTCTTTGATTGTATCTATGTTACGATGTAGTCTTTTCATTTTTGAACAACTTTTTCACTTTTTTAATATTTTTTCAGATCCATTTTATCATGGCTCTAAAAAAAAAATTAAAAATCGATATATTTATTAAAAAAAAATATCTATTATAATTTTAAATAATCATAAAATTAAATATTAATTTTGAAAACAAATCAATCAGCTAAATGCAGTTTTACATTGATTTTATATTTTTTGTTACAGAAATTAAAAATATTTCATATGAAAAGAATTAAAAAAAAAAGAATATGAAAGTTCGAAAGAAAGAAAATGTTAAAAAGTAATTTAAATAACCTCACTTCAAATAGGTTTAGATATGATGGAATTTTAGTATGAAATAAATGTTGAAAATTGAATAACGATTATTAGGATTATATAATTTTTTTTTACCAATGGAAAACAAAGAAAAAAGAACATTAAACCAATTTTTTGTGGTTCAGAAACAAACTAGTTATTATGAATAAATTCTTTAATTCTATGGAATATAATTAAAATCGAATTTATCTAATTTCATTTATAATTTATACCAAATCTGATAATCATATAATAATATAATTTTATATTTCATAAATAAATTTATGAATTAATCTATCTTGTGTGATGTACATTTTCTCTTCTAATATCTTTTTAATATCGATAAATCCCAAGTTATAGCACTTTCATTACTAAAATAGAGAAAAATATTATAATATATTTGAAGAAAGAGAGAAAAAGAAAAAAAATTTTGAACCTCATTAGATACTCTCTGAACAAATGTCATTTTTATAAAATTTTAATTTCTCTAAAAAATTGTTATATAATAAAATTATATTAAGATATCAATATAAGATTTTTGAAAAACTTTTATAAATTTTGCAACAGTTAATACAATGGAGCTGCGCTTAGATCTTTGAAACATCATACCACTCATAAAAGAAAACATCAAACCCAACAAGAATACATTATAATATGAGTTTTAGAGAAGTTTTTAATGCATAGAACATATAAATTTAAAATAAAAAAATATCTAAAGCTTGAATTTATGAAATTGTGGCATATAATAGATGATGGTAATAAGTAGACCAGACCATTAATATATGGTTTGGTTTAAAATCCATGGTCATAAAAAAAAACTAATGGTTCAAAATTAAATTTTAGATTTCTTTTGGTGTAAATGTTAAAATTTATACTTTTATTTTACATTATCGATCACAACATATTATAATCTATTTCAATGGAAAAGAAAAAATGAGCAAGATTATAAGTAAAAAAATTAGGAAAACTAACTACTACATAACTAGACATGTAGAGAAAGTAAATATATCAAAACTACACAAACTATATGTCACACATGGTGACATATGTGTATTAAATGATATTATGGTACTAACATCACTTATATCAAACAATACAAACTATATTTTCGCAAAAAAATGGATTAACTGATTTGGATTGGGTTTGATTTTAAATAATGAATTAATTGATTTTAAAATGGTTATGTATAATATATAGTTTGTGTAATTTTTTTTTGTAAAACTATGGTTCGTATAATTGGATATAAGATTATGATGTTGGCACGATAACACTATCTAATATACACATGTCATTATATGTGGACTGTACTTTGTATAGTTTTTGATATATTTAATTTGTGTAGATGTATAGTTATGTAATGACTATTTATTCATGTAGTTGACAACTAATTTTCTTAAAAAATTATATAAAGTAAAATTTATTTTTAAAAATTGCAGATGTTCTATGGAAGAAGAGGAGATGGTCTCTGATCATGCTTTTCAATGCAGCTGAATGGATGCTATTGTTGAAAAAAACTTTGAGAAAACGAGTATTTGTCCAACCACATCAAGTAGATTGTTACTTAGATGCATATTGGAAAAGGTGTTTGCTCTAATCTTCCTAAATATTCCTTTTGTTTTCAAAAGATAAATATTTTTAAAAAATAAAAATCGTTTCAAAAAGATAAATTTTTGAAGTTTTCTATTATTAGTGATAAATTGTAGTTTTCAGGAAAAAAAATATTTTTTTATTAATATTGGTTTAAAATTATTTAAAATTGTTAATCATATAAAATAATATATTTATTGTGAAATTTTAATCTGTTGTTTTTAATATGTATGAAAATACCAAAAAAATTATTATTTAGAAATAGAAGGAATATATAGATTCTTTGGGACTCACATTTAAGAAAAGTATGATGTGTTATAGTGGTTTTGTGAATTGTGTGTTTCTATGTCATCAACCCTAGTTCAACTCTCCAAAGTTAGTTTTTCTTCCGCTTTTTCTTTTTGTTGTTGTTAAGTTTCCAAAATCGAATCTGTATATGAGTATATCACAATTATAAAATCTGAACCTTCTAATCAAAATGAGATAAACATCTCAATTATTATTTTATATGTTCTTTATTTATTTTGAATACGCAGATTCGATTTGTTTTGAATTTTTCTTATATTTATCAAAAAACAATTATATATCTCATATATATTAAAAAGACCTCATTTTTACAATATATAGATCTAATCAGTTTAAAGCTCATGAGCACGTAACAGCTTAAAGGACTAATGATGATAACAATAGCATGAGTGAGTGGCTGCAGTCGAGGTTGGAGAATCGAAGTGGCAGCGAAGGAGAGAAAGAAAGGAGGAGATGGCCAAATTTTAGAAGTAAAAGCTTGTCAGATTGCTTGAAAAAATAAAAATTCAAAGCAAAAATGGCTCTCGATTTTGGAAAAGTAGAGAATTCATGTTGTCGGAATATTTAGACTTCATGTCCTTAGAAAGTAATCTAGATTTCAAAGATAGCCAAAATTACGAAGGCACAATGAAGAATGATTCTTTGAACCATACAACTTTTTTTCACAGGACCAAAGGTTAATAAATCCGTAACTGCTTCTGATTTTTTTTGGAAGATATTGGTTAAGCAAACATACATGCAGTATACACCATAAAAAAGTATCACCGCCTCTAAGATATACTAGAAGGTGTTACGTTATAATATCTTTTAGTTGGATCATGTTTTTGATGGTTAGAGAGAATTGGTGAAAAAAATCTTAGAAAACCTTACATTCATCCAAGCAACTCACACTGATCTTGCATTCTTGAAGAAATTTCAAATTTGCTTCAGTTACAAAACAGCCTCAAACTCCTCTAGTAAATGAACACCAAGACCACCTTCCATTTTCGACTTGAACACTTTCTTCCCAAACTCTTCAACAACTCATGTTTGTTTTCTTTCTCCATAAAACACTATGAGAAAAAAGTAAAATGTTTCATAGAAACGTTTTGGAAGCATGCACTTTATGAAGTTGATCATACGATAACTCACTGAGAAAATATTATCTTTCTAACAAAACACAGAAAATTAAAGGTTTACCAATAAAGCGTACTTGATGATATTCTCAATAAATGATTGTACAGTAGTAAAAAGATTTTGGCAAAACTGAGAGAGAAACCCAAATACCTTGTTCGAAATGTCCTAAATCCCCAATAGTATGGAACTACAGAGACGACGAGTTGTGTTTTACCGTTCACCATCATGGAAATATAACTATAATGTCAAAGAAGCTAAAAAAAGCTTAATAAAACCTTATAAGTAGAGGTGGACAGAAAAGATCTTATAAGTAGGTTTCCTATGTTAGAAAAACCTTCTTTTCGTTTTAATGAAAGTAGTTTTAGAAAAAATCCAAAATTACAAACCAACAAATAGAATTTTCAGTAACCAAAAAATTCCCATTGAAGGAACAAAAAAAAAAGAATAATTCTTTAATTTTCTGTCACGTATTTAAAAATGATTTTTTTTTTTTTTTGTTAGAGAAAAAGCCCTTATGTTCTCTCTCTTCCAGAGAAAAGGAACCAAAAAAAAAAAAGAAATTCCCTTTTGCTGATATTTTCTGCTTCGCTTCTCTTCGCTTTGCTTTTTCCTCTCCACAATACATTATTATTCCCTTTCCACCTCTTCCATCTTCCTTCCTTCTCCAAATCTCCTCGTTCTCGTCGCTGTATCCTCGCTTCAATACCAAACTCTCTCCCTCGGATTCAAAACCCTTTCTTTCGCCAAGAGGTATCCCCACTCACACACAACTCACACGCACACACAAAGTTAACATTTTTCTCATATTATTGAAGTGTTTCTTCTGATTCCAATCATAAATTTCTTATCTTTTAAACTGAGAAGACAAATCTCTTCACTATTAGTTAGTAGTATTACTCAATCATTGCTAGATTAGGGAATCTGATATGTTTGACTTCCATTGGAATCTTATGTTTGCTTCTTGGTAGTGAAACATTCAATTAGGAGAAGAAAGGAAGAAAGAAAGTCAGTAACTTTATAAGCAAAATGGAAGAGGAGAATGTTACTAGCTCACCTTCTACGCCAGTTAGGCTTAGGAATCGAAAGTCACGCTCTACTGAGGTTTGTTTTTTTAATAAAAAGTTTTAATTTTTATTGGTTGGTTAGTAATGGTTTTAAGTGAAGAAAGTGGGTTTCTTTGGTTAAGGTTGTTGTGGATGGGGATAGAGTGAATGCAAGTCCTTTGCTTGTTAATGATCGGAATAAGTACAAGTCTTTCATGGTTCGGACTTACTCTACTTTATGGATGATTGGAGGGTTTGTTATGGTTGTCTACATGGGACATCTTTATATCACAGCTATGGTGCTTGTTATCCAAATTTTTATGGCTAAAGAGCTGTTTAATCTCTTGAGGAAAGCACCTGAGGATAAGTGTCTACCTGGAATCAAACAGCTGAATTGGTAAAAGTCAAAACAGGTTTTTAAAATGGACTATTGGGTTCTTGCGGTGTGTAGTGTTTGTTAAGTTGTCTTTTTTGCTGTTTTTTTGTTTTTGCAGGCATTTCTTTTTCACTGCTATGCTTTTCGTGTATGGACGGATTCTTAGTCAACGGTTAGCTAATACTGTGACTGCAGACCAGTTCTTGTACCGGCTAGTCACTGCCCTTATTAAATACCATATGGCTATCTGTTACTTCTTGTATATTATAGGTTAGTCTTGCTTTCACCGTTTTGTCTGTCTTTTTGTGGATTTTTGGTTTTTCATCATCAGTAAAGATGGTTATTAAGCCATTGCTTATGTCATTTCACCTTACATTTGATGCTTAGGGAGTCTGCTTTAATGTAATCATTTGCAGGTTTCATGTGGTTCATTCTGACACTAAAAAAGAAGATGTACAAGTACCAGTTTGGTCAGTATGCATGGACCCACATGATTTTGATAGTCGTGTTTACTCAGTCCTCGTTCACTGTTGCCAACATATTCGAAGGCATATTCTGGTACATTATTATGAACTTCAGCATATGAAAATTTTATACTTTTCCGCTTATCCTCTATGAAAAGCCGCTCCCATCCTCTATTTATCGCCAAATATGATGAGGCTATGCCAACTTGCTTACTACACTTCCACGTTATGCCCCCAATCTGTTTTACTTTTGTTCTTTGTCGAAATGTCATTGTCCGATTGATTGATCAGATGTGTTTTCTCCTTTTGATGGCTTAAACTGCAGGTTTCTTCTTCCAGCATCTTTAATCATAATCAACGACATCTTTGCTTACATTTTCGGTTTCTTCTTTGGAAGAACGCCCTTAATAAAGCTATCTCCAAAGAAAACATGGGAGGGATTCATCGGGGCCTCTGTCACAACTATCATCTCTGCATTTATTGTGAGTATCTGTTACCTCTGGGACCATTCAGCACATTTAAAATGCCTACATCATTTCATTGTATCTTCACCGCCCCTCTGCCTGAAAATGTTCTGTATGGTAATGTTTCAGCTCGCAAATATTTTGGGTCGTTTCCCATGGTTGACATGCCCACGACAGGTTAGTCATTAAGGAAAGAAAATGACACTGATCTTGAACCCGATCTTTGAGGGAGCCTATAGTAATTCTGTGAATCATTCTGCAGGATTTGTCCACTGGCTGGCTACACTGTGATGCTGATCCTTTGTTCAAACCTGAACCCTTTACTTTACCTGCGTGGATTCCAGGATGGGTAAGCTACTAAGCTTTAGTATCATATTACATTGCTTGGAAGAAACTTCTCCGTGGTGTATTTTTTTTTCTTATGATGATCAATAAGACAGATTATAGCTAGTGATAACTAACAAAAGAAACAATAGTAGTATTAAACTGAGCAGTTTCGCATAAGCTTTCTCAACTTTGTTACTACACTATTGCAGTTTCCTTGGAAGGAAATGGAGGTCCTCCCTGTTCAGTGGCATGCTCTATGCCTCGGTTTATTCGCATCAATCATAGCACCTTTCGGAGGATTTTTCGCTAGCGGGTTTAAAAGAGCATTCAAAATCAAGGTCTGTAATCAACACCCCCCAACTTTGAGCTAAGCTTCACTTATGATACACATCTAACCCCTTACACAACCTTTGAACCGTACTCCCAGGACTTTGGTGATAGTATTCCAGGACATGGTGGAATCACAGATAGAATGGATTGCCAGGTAACTCTAATGAAACTAGTATCTCTTCATAAGTTTATGATTAGGTCTTATAATAGCAGAACTGAGTTTGCTAAGAACACAACACAGAAGAAAAAAATATCTTCATAACGTTACTGTTTTCTCTGTAAATTTGTCGATCAAGAACAATTAGCCGATGAACCAAGGACTAGTATCGAAAAGCAAGAGATAGTTAGGGTTTTTTTATAAAGTCGTCTGAACTCTCCCAAACGACCAAAAAGCCTATTCAACTGTGACCCAAACAAGGCGTTAATTACTATTGTTCTTGATGAAAAAGTATTCCTATTCTTCGTTCTTATCTCCCATCTTTGAGCATACATAACCAGACTTGATCTTTCTCTATTGTCACAGATGGTAATGGCAGTATTTGCTTACATATATCTCCAGTCATTTATAGTCTCCCAAAGCGTTTCAGTTGACAAACTCCTGGACCAGGTAATTAACTTATCTATATACAGCTCGACTTTGTTATCTATCAAAACCGAGAATTCACTTTTGCAACTAATCAATCAATAATGTAATGTTTTCATTGTAGATATTGACGAACCTTTCCTTCGAGGAACAACAAGCTCTCTTCACGAGATTAGGACAAATGATCGGTCACTCATAGTTTCCACTTCCAAAAAACTTTCTTCGGATTCTCCAAGAACAGGTTCTGTAACTCTGGAATATCCTTTTTTATCTCTATTCATGTACTAGAGAGTAGAGACAAATAATTTGAAAATTGGATAAAGATTTGTTTTTCTGGCATTGTAAATCCTCTTGAAGGTTGTCGAAATTAGAAGTATTTTTTTCAAGTCTTCTCATTTGGATACAATAGGTTTGAGGTTGTATCTACTCTCTACTTATCTAGTAGCATTGGTGGTTCATTTGTATTTGTATATGGTTAAATTCTACACGAGTTTTCATTATTCCATTTGTTAATGTTGTTTACGCTGGAGAGATGAGTGTATTCAAAACGATGACGTATTAGCAAGGAGGCCTTGGACTCTTAATGGGCTTTGAATTATGGCTCAAATTGTTAATTTTTATAAATAGGTCCACAAAACTTATATTTAGCTTTCAAATCTTCGTGGACCTGTTTCGGCCTTTCTAAACTATATATCATTGTATATTAATATATATGGACTGAAATTTAGATTTTTAATTCTCGGATCTACTCGTGAAAAGTTGGAACAAGACAAACGAAAAGAACTATATGACGGTACAAAAAGACATGACAAATACACTTTAAAGTACAAAGATTGTGGTATCATGTACTTCACGCGTTAAAAAAAGTGATGCTATTAATATTTTCGACAATTATTTGTATGAACAGCTTAAAAGGTTTTGTTCGAAAATAAAAACAGCTTAAAAGGGCAAAAATTAGAAGCTAAAAATAAAAAGAGCAGGATATCAGATACGTTGAATGTAGACACTTTTCTTATAATATGAATCTAGTTGTTAATTGGGTTTTTAAGCCTGCTTCTAATTTCCGCGTCGGAAGATAAATAAATAAGTACGAAGCAAAGATCCAAAAACATTAACCGAAATCTTCTCAAGTAGGAAAGATAATAAAGACATCTTGTCACGTGACAATCACATGTTAACCTTGACTCACTTGTTGTCTTGCACGTGTATTTACGCGCCGGCACGCTAGACTAAACACGCCAGTCTTAGTCCACGTCATCAGTTGATAGCCGATAATTATATGACGTGGACATTGGTAAACAAAATAGTAAATTGAGAAAATCTAAACAAAACTCCCTTTTTTGTCGTATCCAAAGAAACTTTTTTCATATTTAGAAATTAATCAAAAATGTATTTTTAAAACAATTCAGTAATATTTCATTATCACGCGTAACATTTATGAGATTTTATTTTTATGAAAAATGAGTCTAGACGCTATTGGTGTGATAAAACTGAGAATTGAATACAAATTAAGCATCCATATTCAGAAATCTGTTAAATAAAAGGTGCTAAACATTACATTAACGGCGCTAAATCTTCTCACCTAATTGAGTTAAGTTGAAGTATACTTTTCGTATTTTTTTGACTTGTCACCATAATTTCACCACTCTGTCGTCATCTTTTATCATTTTGTCGTTTACTCCGTTTTAACTCTTTCTATTAAATGATATAATATAAATCGCGATGTGTATATAAATTATACGTTACCAAATTCTCCGAATCATAGTATCTCGTCAAAAAAAGACATATCAGAGGATAAAAGACGACAAAAGAATAAGATGGTGGAGATTCGTGGGAGATTCAAGAGAACTGAGTCGGCTTTCAACGTGGCGGCGGCGCGTGCACGTCCGCCGTGCGATAACAGCAGCGGAAGCGATCACTCGCCGGAAGACACGGAGGATCTTTTTGACTTGGTTGCATCTTTTATCGAAAGAGAGGGACAAATCTTACCGGAGAAGAATCTGAAGGAGGAACATATGGATTCTTCGGACAACGAGTACGAGGATGTGAAGGAGAGGTTACAAAAACTTTTACAGGGTTTATTTGTCGGCGAAGAGCGGATGAAAATAATAGCGGCGACTGAGGCTGCCGAAAAGTTCGTCGGAGATGTTGGTCAAGATGGTTCTCCTAAGCGCCAATTGATGGCCTTTCTACGTAAGAAGGGTTTTGATGCAGGTACATATCTAATGATATCTCTATATATTACTTTCATAATATATATTGGAATTTTACATGTTTATATATGTATTGAAATGGAGATTAATAAAGATTACTTTCATAATATATATTGGAATTTTACATGTTTATATATGTATTGAAATGGAGATTAATAAAGATGAATTTACAAGATTTTATAATTAAGGGTTTATAATCAAGCTACGGAACAACTTTACTATGTAGAATTCTAATATATGGTTTAACGTTTTCGTAATTTTACTAGTTTGACTAAAATAAATCAATTTTTTTTTGGTGTTTAGTTAAATCCAGGTTTTATTTTTCCATCATAGTTCCATTCCATTTTTTTTATTCATCCACGGCTCCACTTATGTATGTATGAAGTGAGTTTCGTAGAATTTCTTATCAACTTATAAATAATCTAATTTTCAAAAAAAAAAAACTTATAAATAATCTCAAATGGAACCTGACTTTTGAGAAGAATATTAAATTCCAAATTCCACTTCATCTTTCATTCGGTGCATGTCGTGGTACTTGAGATAAGTTGTACTATGTTATACAAAAATAACAATAATCTTCATATAGGTCTTTGCAAGTCACGGTGGGAAAGATTCGGCAAGAACACCGGCGGAAAATACGAATACGTGGACGTTCGATACGAAGGAGATCACAATCGTTATATCGTCGAGACAAATCTCGCCGAGGAGTTTATAATAGCACGGCCAACGAAGAGATACACCTCCATAATAAGCCAAGTGCCACGTGTCTTCGTGGGAACTCCGGAAGAGCTGAAACAGCTTGTGAGGATCATGTGCCACGAAATTAGACGGTCGATGAAGCAAGTTGGGATACACGTGCCACCGTGGAGGAGAAACGGTTACATGCAAGCTAAGTGGTTTGGTTTCCACAAACGAACTTCGACGATTAATCACGAAGTAGTTAATAATATTAATAGTAGGGTTGATACAACGGCGTTTAAGGGTTGCAAGGAAGGGTTTTGGGAAGCAAAAGGTCTTGAGGTTATGGTTGGTCAGCTTTCGGTTGCTTTCAACACCAGTGGGGTTGAAGTGTAATAATTAAATAAGTTTTAAACTTTTTGAGTTTTGAGCTAATGTAAGCGAAGTTCGTGTTGTTTTGTACATACGTGAATTTTTGGGGATTTAGTTAAGCAAATGAATATATTATATATTTTCTTTGGTTACTAAACCTACTTGCTAGTAGTATTAAACGACGATACCAAAACGTTATTTCGGAACGTTTTAACAAAACTGACCAAGTGACATCAGGTTTATTTTGGTTTAGTTACGTTGTCTTTCTCCAACACAGAGTCGTGATTCAAGATCTTGTTGAATCTTAGACTATGTCTATCGTGTCAAACTGAAGAACGACTTATTTTATCATTGTTTGGAGTTTGGACCCACACAAAAAAGGATTTATTTTATCATTTGAATGGTAGTTTGGCGTTTATGTATCTTTCTCCGAAAATGTAAGTTTCTGTTACTTTCACTTTTGTTTTACATGTAAAGAAATGTGTTCACAACTTTTGTTTTTCTACCTTTTTAGGTTTTGAGCCTTTCTTTCATAGTTTAGTTTTACATCATACCATCTTCGTTCCAAATAATTTTTACATCATACCATCTTCGTTCCAAATAATTTTTACATCATACATCTTCTTTATTTTAAAGCCCATTGTAGTTAGATTACAAATTGCCCCTAAACTGTAAGCATATTGTTTGCATTCGGTCTGAAATGAACAAAAGCTTTTGGAGGCCCATTAATAAACTATTCTTGGCCCATTAACATGTGAAAGACAGGCCGAACTAATCTGATATGATTCTAAATCGTCTATCCCGGTTATTATAAATTTTCATGCGCTTGTTCATCATTATCACATGTTTTTTTTTTTTTTTTTGGAACTGTAAAATGTACAGGTGGTCATTATCACATATGTTACACACAATTGAATCGATATTTTGACCAAGGAGATTTCCTCTTGACTAATATTTATGGAAGTGTTCATCATAATCACATATGTTAGGCCTTTGAGTCAATAGTTTGTAATAAAATTATATCGAATATTAGTGACGATGTAAGAAACAGACTTTTTCTTTTTGAGAAATGGATTGCTATTATTTTGTACACCTAACAGGCTAACACTTTATTGAACATTGAATAAAAGTAAAAACATACATAGTGGTTTCATTTTTTCCTCCATAATGCTACTGAAAACCAAATTTTTTTTTTGTCCTTTTACCAAACTTAGAGGCATGCTCCGAGGCTCCTAAAGACCACGATATTTCATTTTCTTCTGTCTTCAATATAAACAATCGTATTATTTGAAAACTCACTTAGGAAAATTTGTTTGCAAATAAATCCGTAAAATATAATAGTAATGCCTTTGAAGTGTTTTTATCTAAAGCATTGAGAAGTTTACCAACAAAAAAAAAGAAATCGGTTAAATAACCAAACTTAGTCAAAACAATACGTAATAACGATAAAATTTAACATTTGTTAGAATCTCAACATTTATCTATTTTTCCTTCCAAGAATACATATTTAACGTAAGTGTCTTATCAACTGACTACTGATACAAGCATAAAAACATTGTGTGTCAGTCTCCTATAACTGATGAAAAGAATAAACTGCGTGTTATCATATTGCAACGACAAATCAAAATCTAGTAACTATAAAAGAAATTTTTCTAAATCTAACATGTGGAATTTTGTTTGTAGATAATGGATAGACCTGCGCAAGATAAAAACTAAGGTTTTTATATCCTTCAGTGCCAAGTTTTTGAATAATTCAGGAAAACATAATATTAAAAGAGTAAGTAACCAGAAACATAATAGACTTTCTTAGACCTTTCAAAAATTCGAAGTCAAAAATAAAGAAAAACCTTTCAAAATTCAAAGTCTCATAAGACTCATTCTTCAAGAAGACTCTTTGTTGTCTCTCTCTCTCTCTCTCTCCTCTCTCTCTCGCCGTCTCTCTGGCTATGAAGAATCTTGGTCGCAAAGGAACCGTTCATCCGTCGCCGGCAACAAAACCCGACGACCATTTTCTCTCCCTCCTCCCTGTAGCTATCCTCTCTCTCGTGGCGGCTCTCTCTACAGAAGACCGTGAAGTTCTTGCTTACCTCATCTCAAACTCTGGTGACCCAAACCGTATCTCTCGTCTCAAGAAAAACAAAGCCAACGAAGACCGTGAAGTTCATCACTCTCCTCTTTTCCTCTGTGACTGCTTCAGCTGCTACACGAGTTATTGGGTTAGATGGGACTCGTCACCAAACCGCAAACTCATCCACGAGATCATCGACGCTTTCGAAGACAGTTTGGAGGTGAAGAAGAAGAAGAAAGAACGGAGAAAAAGATCGGGAAAAGCTTCCGGACGAGTTAACTCGGTCGGACCGAGTCGACTCAGTGAGTTGGGATCGAGTTCGGGCGAGTTGGTTGGTGGTGACTCGGTGGAGGAAAGAAATCGTGGTGGTGAAGAAGCGGAGGAGAAGGGGAAAGGAGCTGTTGAAAAGTTTATGAGTTTTGTTGGTCAGAAATTTTCTGGTGTTTGGGGCTAAGAAATTTTCCAAACATTTTGCTGGAAATTACATGGACACAAATAATAAACTTTAGTTTATTTTTGTAAATTTTATTTCTGGTTCATGTTTATCCAGAAATTTTTCATTTCCTAAACTTTTTCTTTTTTTTTCTCCTTTAAAAGGGTTTCTCTTTTTATTCCTTTTGTAACATAAATGTTTATAAGCCACATTTTGCCTCTAATTTATAAGTCACTGAACTATAACACATCTAAATGAAAGAGAGAAAATTGTTGGAAGACTTGAGAAATTTGAAAAAAAGTGTACGGTCGTAGGAAACAATTACTTTCTTTAAAATGTGCTTACTTAACACTTTATTGGCTCAGATGGATAATGATATTATGGAACGGTAAACAACGAAAATTTAAGAATTATAGAATCATACTGACAAAAAAAGAATTATGCGTTTTTATGCTTCCCATGAACATGAAATTGTAGGTTTTTCATTTTAGGTTCTTCGTTTGCTGTGGTTCTTTGTAGTTTTTGGTCTTTCTATTTTCTAAGTTTCTTTATACTTCTGTTACAAATTCTAAAATTAATATAAAATTTAACATTTTATAAAAAAAAAAATTATAAAAATTATAATATTAATTCTACCCAAAGGCGAAATAATTGCATTTTTTTTTCTTTGCACTTTTGCGATTGGTAGCAACTTCCGAAATCACGGACTAATTTCCATTCCATAATTTTATAAAATTGCATTATTTTGTGTTTTGCACACATAATTATATATTATATCACTCATAGTATTATTTTACTTGTTAAAGCACATAGTACTAGTACTACACTTATTAGTTGTATATTCTTTCGAGATCAGGACATGGGAACTCTAAAATTTTTTGACATGATACAATGAAGAATCCAACAAACGTCACTTTTTAAGTATTTATTATCTTCCAATTTGGAAAAGTAAATTTGAGAAATGTAGAAGTAAATTTATAGAAAGATAGTGTCGACTGTCGAGTTTGAAATCCCCTAAATTTGAAGGATTGGAGCCCACAATATATAAATATATATAACGTGATAAAGTATAAACCATACAGAAAGAATTCGTTTAAAGTCATCAGTAAAACATAATTTGTTTTTTATCGTCAGCAGGATATACATTATGTAATATTCCGATTTTTTTTAAAGATGGTCGGAGGTTACAATACATGCAAACTATCGGATTTGTATTTATATATCACATGAGAACATTAGCATAATACTTATTCCCATCATTAAATAATAAACTTACCAACCCAAAATATTAATTAGAATAAATCATAATAATTATGCAGTTACTGTACGTTGTATACATACAACAGTAGTTAACGAAGGTCCAAAATATCTGGTGTGCCACCCACCACCACCAACAAGCATTTTTATGCTTCCCATGAACATGAAATTGTACAATCACGCTATATAGGACTCCCGACTATTTGGAAATTTATATCGGATATTTAAATATTTCTTTGTTTAGATCAAATAATGGATTTAATTAAGATCTAGGTCCTACAGTAAGATATATTGATGTTTGATAATTTATGATATTGTGTTTTCGATATTGGAATATATAAAGTAGTTTGATCAATACCATACATATGTATTTTGAATCAGTATCTTAAAACCAATAGTTTGGGATTGTCCGGGATATGGTGGTCAAATAGTAAGGAGATGCGTTTGGGACACAACAAGTTTTAAGTTCAATCTATTTACTCTGCAAAATTATAACACTTTATTTTGAATACCTACACGAATATGAGATTTATTTTTGGATCATTTGAAAAACTAGAAATAATATTTATTTATGGGCTTTTTTCCCCAAAGAATTAATTAAAACCTTTTTATATATTTAGAATCGATCCTTAAATAATAATAAAAAATAACTTGGGGTTTAATGAACCTCGTAATAGCAGAAATAAACATTGGTATCCATTACCAACCTGACAGAGTGACAGATACTAAAATGTCACTAATTCACTATTCACTACTCTAATCTAAGTAACATCTACATATCTTCAGTTTTAAGACAAAACTATATATATGATCATAACTTACAATACAACACTTTTCTTTATTGGAGTAACAAAATACATTTGTAGATGCATCAATATGGCATATAAGTGTTAATTACAAACAAAAGATAATAATATGTCAAACTTAGTATCTCTTGAAAGAAAATAATTATGTAAAGCTTCTATATTTTTCTTGGTTCATAGGTTTTGATGCCATATGAATCAGAACCTTATAATCTATTATAAACATGAACAAAATCGACTATATTATTTAGGAGCTCATTTATCTATATCATCAAGCTATGCAATTACTAAGTGGAGTGCAGAAATTTCCCCAAGACTTCCTTAAACCCCAAAATAACATTTACAAACTGGTGATTTATCTTTTGAGGCGTTGAAAATTTTGCACGACCAAATTACCTCTTTTTTGTGTAAATAAAATTTTTAAGAGAACAATATTTGATACACATCTATATGTGAATATATACATATTTGATTTTGATATACGTATACAGATGAAATGGGACAACTGATACATGTATTAAATAAGAATGGAATTTGGTTTACGCTACATAAAACTATTTAGTATATATGTCAGCATCGAAAGTTTCAGGTCGTTGGTAATTTATGAACATTATTCTCATTTTTTGAAACAATTAAATAAAATTATAATCGATAACCAGTGCTTATAGTCTAATAGCGAAAAGAGCAGTAATACTAATTTCATCACTTAGGAGTATTGGCCACCGCATACTAAAGTTTTCTAGAATTAACATGGTGCCGTGTAGATTTCCAAGACTATCAATACCTTTTAAACTATAAAAAATCTACTAGAATCGGTATGAGTTAGTAGGACCTATTGAGTTTAGATACTTGGATCATAATAAAAAAAATTATAATCGATGTAGTTTGCTTTATTTCAGTAACCAACGAGAATATTCAGATATGGTTTGTTTTTACTGAATTGTTAAGCTTACAACTACTAATCACCTCTTCAATTTTGAATGTTTCGATGGACGAAGTCAAGATTTTTGGTTACTTATCACATTATATTATAAAACATTCCATAGAGATTTGGTCTAATGCTTTTCAAATAAACTGAATTGCTACTTTAGTTTAGAAATGGGCATATTCCAAACATTGGGGTTGACGAATTAAATTAAAGAAAAGACAATATCTCTCCTGTCTCGGTGTAGCACTTTACCTCACAATCACATTCTCCTCCGTTCGACATAAATGTTGTTTAGAGTATAGTATGTAAAATAGTAATATGTTATGTTATTTTAGGTGATTTAATATACAGAAAGTATTGTAAAAAGAGTTTCCTTCAGCAATGAGGAGAAAATGTCATGGACTGACGGGTTAGGAATATTTCGTAAGTATCAAATTTTGGAGCTTATACAAAAATGTCATACAGATTTATAACTAATTTATTCCCACAACTAATAATAAATCTTTTTCTTAAAGTTTTTTTATTTATCTTTCTTTCTCGTTAATACATAACATCGTTTTTTTTTTGGTCTTAAACAACATCATACTTTTCAATTACAATCGCTGGAATTTTGCTATTCAGCGATTTCAAATTATTATTTTAATGAGTTATGGAGAATCGAGAAAGTAATGGATATAAAATACGTTTCCATAAATAGTATGATTTATCATTGCAAATCATATACTAAATCCATTGTTAGTAAGACTATACAAAATGTTTAGTGTAGTGTTAGAACGTAGAAGAGGATATGTTTTCAAGGCATGAGACGTGTTTTGAAAGGCTTTCTTGGTTTCTAGTTCTTCATTCTACAGAAGTCAATGTGTTGTCGCTGACTCCGTCTATTTTTGGGGGGTCATCACGACTCACGAGCATCTTGAGAGTTTTTCTTTTTATATATTTAAAAAAGCATCTTGATAGTACGTACTTTTGCCCCTGAAATGTCTTTAGAGAAACTTCTGTTTAGGTTCTTGGAACACAACAGTTTGATTTTGTTGTTGTTTGTTTGTATGCACCAACATCAGTTATCACGAACTAGATTGTAACGTCTCAGCCGTCACTGTTTGTGGGTCTCCCCACCTTTATTCAGTTTGTAAATCACACTTTCGTCTACGATCATTACATTGTTTTTAGAAATCTTCAAAATTTTGTCTATTGATTTTTCAACCACCATATAATCTTTATTTGTTTTTTTTCTCAGTCATATACACAATACATCGGCAATCGACTGTGGACACCAGAAATCGCCGGCACATGTTTTTTTGTGGTGTAAAAACTACTTTTTCCAAAAGAGTTATCAGTTCTTAACAATATTTTTCATTTTAATTAGATACATATTCAGTTTTTAAGATTGTTAATTCAATCCGTGATTTTTAGTTTTTAACTAATAAAATGGCATGAGTGTAATTAGGAAAAGCTTTGTTGGGTTAAAGGTCTTTTATAAAGTACCTTTTTATTAAGGCTTTAATTGGTGATCTATTTAGAGGAAAAAAATAGGGAAGAAGGTGATGTTCCTAAAAATTTATACTATATATGAGGATATGAATTTTAAAATTCATAAATGTTTTCTTTTTTCATCATTCTTCTAAATTTTTTTTTCTAAAGAAAATATATAACAGTTTTTTCCCTCATCAAAAATTGAAGAGGAGCAATGAGGGAAAAAAAAATAATTCAGTTTTGCTCCTTAAATGATTTAAATTAATTATATCACTTTTTCTAAAAAAATATAGAACAGTTTTTCTCTCATTGAAAATTGAAGAGGAGCAATGAGCGAAAAAATTCATTTTTTTCCTTAAATGATTTAAATTAATTATTCTATTAATATTTATACTTTTTATAGAAAAAATATTTTCAAAAAAAATCATTTCAATTTTGTTTATTAATTTTTTGTTAGCTTTTAAATACATATTCATCTTATAGTCATCAGTCACTCTAAACACTTATTCAGAAAAAAAAATTCATTTTCATTCCTCAAAATTCATTTATTCATTTTCCCTTTTTTATTTCATTCATTTTTCTGTTTATTATATTGTTCCTTTTCATAGTCTCCAATTGAAATCTAAGTATTTTTGAATGAGTGTTAATCTAGTGATATATTAATGAATTAGTGCTAATCTGAGTAATTTTTTCTAAAAGTTATTACTGAATCTTAAAATAGAATTGGGTTCGAGATAAAACACAAATTCACATTCATTAAAAAATTTCACCAACGAACCTATAAGAAATGATACAAATTGTTGCCTTTGACAAAGTTAAATCATCACAAGAGCTACCATCACTAGACAATAAGATATTATCTAAGTCGAAGAGTGTTGAAAAAAGGAACTATGATTGCTTAAAGTCTTAAACCTTCACTCAAAAAAATAATAAACAATAAGATTGATTAACATCAAACCAAACAAATAATAAGATATAAGATTAGGTAAGATTAGTTTAAACTTATGTGCTTGTTACTAAGAATCTTTAGACTATCTTCTTGTTCAGTTAAGAAAACTTCCTTTGGTAGGTATCAATTGTTATCATCAACACTCCACAAGCAGTCCAGTTTCACATTATTTAATCAATGCTACATCAATGATAAAGGGAGCTAGTACTGAGCTCTCATTTCTATCGTTGAGAACTTAACTTTTTAGCGTCTATGTTTGAGAAAAAGAAATAGATTATCAAAATTATGGCAAATTAATGACGTGATAGAAACAACGTAACTGATCACTATATTCAAATGTCTTAAATGGATTCTACATAGTACATAACTAGAAAGGAAAAGAGTTACGATGAGTTGTGACTTGTGTTTTTCAAGTTTGCTCACATTTTCTTATTATATATATCTCCCCGTTGCATATGCTGTTATACATACTTTTTCTGTTTTTCTATTTGTTTTCTTTCTTCCAGTCAATCTTTAAACCTTTTTTTTTGTCAACCCATTAATTTACTTACGCTTAATTTTCATTTCCATGTTTAGTCCCATTTCATTCAAACGAGAGACTAAGAGATAAAGAGTTACAACCGTTAAAGATACATTCTTTATGGAAATGAACCTCGCAACCACGAACTCGGCATTTTTACTGTTTCTTCTATGAATCTTATAGAATTGAATATTGAATTGTGTTAACATACATATGATCTAGAAAATATCCTTCCGTTCACACAGACATGTCGCCGTCTTGGTCTTCACGGGCTTCACTCAGTGCCGTCCCTGTGATTTTTGTGGCTTAAAGCCAAAAAAAAAAGTGATTTTTTTATCTAAAAAAAAATGAAAACTGTTAACAATTTAAAATATGAAACATATGCTTAAAGTTAATACATATACAAAAGATTTGTCTAATTCCAAAAACTTTAAATTTATTAGACATAATATATTTGTTTTTTAAAGATAATATTCACTTAGGATCAATTTTAAAAAATGTGTAGAATTATAGGACAACAATAACCAATGGCACAAATATACAAAATACCAAAGAAAAAAATTATTATTATAAACTACAATAAAGAAAGGTGGAAGTCAATATAGACCATTAAAAATAAGTGATTAAAAAAAGATATAAACAACAAAAAGAATCAAACCTTAAAAACATAGATAAATAACAAGTTAATATATTTTTACTAAGCCATTTTGACCAACAAACAAAGTACTAATATTGTGGCCTTCAAAAATTATATATATTTTGTGGCTTAAAGCCAATGCTTCTTATGCTTTAAGCAAGGGACGGGTCTGGCTTCACTTAATCTTGTCCAAAAGCATTTGGTCCGCGCTATCTCCAAGTTATCTCTAATATATTTGTTGTTTTTCCAATCCATCTTTATTTTTCTCCTCCCTATAAAAATCAGGATAATGTTTTACTTCTCTGCGCCAGAATAAATCTCGGTCATAGTATTTTCTTTCACCCACAAGGAAAATGTAAAAATCAAGAACAAAGAACAAAGCCTATAGTTCGTAACTCACAAAGCTTAAGCATCAATAATGACCATTTAAAAGATAGATGAATACCACTTCCGGCATGAAAACCCAACGGTTGGAGCGCAAGTTGATAATATTCTGAATCATATATCTCGTTTGCATAACCAACTGAGGATGAGTTGACAGATTCTGTAAACGTCTGAAGTACACATCTATCTGTTTTGATATCAAGTTTGATTCATCAAGTTCTTTGCCGATAGTTTTGAGAAAGAGACAAACAGCTTCAACGTTTTCCTCTGGTGGACACATTTTCTCATCATCCCCAAGAAGCTCCTGTCTACTAAAAGTTAAAATGAACAAACCAAAGCAAAAGTTGTTCAAATATCGTAAGCTGGTAATTACGTACTGTTACTTAACTTGAACAATGTGGTGAATAATCTTTTGTGGAATCATCTTCTGCTTTAGAAGCTCCCCGATCAAACGAATATTTCCTAGAGTCTTGAGCTTCAACAATATTTCCTTTTCCTTCCGATCTGGCGCGTTACTCTTTCTAAGCTCCTCGCTTAACTTTGTAGCTTCCTCGAACACCTGTTGACATAGATTCAGCAAAACCCTCCGGAATGTGATCGTTTTTGCCCCAGGCTCTGTAAACGCAGGCAGCTTGTCATGGATATCAAAGCACAATTTAGCGTATATAGGGCAAAGAGTCGGCTCATGGTTTGCTTTGTCAAAAATGTGAGTTGCCAAATCCTACGATTGAAAGAGAAGGACACATATTAGCCATATTGACGTAGCGGAAGGTAGAGAACACAAAGAGAACAAATGCACCATAATTAACGAAAGCTTCCTAGGTTCGTTGAATTCTCAAAGCGTTAAGGAATGTTATAAAACATAAAACTTAAACGCCTTGTTCATAACGACTAATAGAAAACCCTGAACAACCATGAAACCAGAATCCTAGATGTAAATGGATAATGGATATTATTAGGGATGACCAGCAAGTTCAAAACCAAACCAAAACTCACCAAACAGAACCTGAATCTAGGTTACTTAACCCCCACAGTAAGGAATTTAGGATAGTAAGAAACAAAACTGAACTCAAACAAGAATTTTCTGAAACAGAACCGAAAGAATAAATCGAAAGCCACTAAAAAATAACATTTATTACTAAATATTTTCATTTATACTATATTTGTACTAAAATTATTCCAAAGCGAACTGAACTTGAACAGAAATATAGAACCAAAACAGAACTGAGCTAAAATAAATGCTGGTCTTAGATCCTACTTCCCAACTTGTACCGCAAAGCTAACGAAACCGGAAACGGTAAGCGGAATGCCTAAACCTAAAATATGTATATAGCTTAAATAAAGGTACAAATGATGAATATTCATTTGAGTAGCGGATAGTTCAAATATGACTTCATCTATGCTTAAACCAAAAAAAAAAAAGGCTTCATCTATGCTAAGACCACGCACCATTAGGATATGAGGTGTAACGCAGGAGTTGACAAGTTGGTTCAAGAGACGATAATATTTCTCTTCGGCCATCTGGTTCATTATCCTGGCCCAGCAAAGTGCACAAAAAAAAAGTTGAAACTGATATGAGAAATCAAATATATCCCATAAAAGATGCATGAGCAGAGGAAGGAATTAAATTACCAGCTTCTATCTTCCAAAGCCAATGCTTTAAATGTTATCCAGTCTTGCAGCAATACTCCAGATCGGAAACAAACCAACTTAGCATTTTCCATGTTTCTCTCTTTTCTGCAATATATGGTTTGTGATACGTTATTTTGAAAAGACACGAAACGAAGAAAATAGAGTATTTACTATCTTGACTGGTTTCCGATGTTACAGATCTTGTAAGGACGTTCGGGATTTGGAAAACAGAGGTTTCTTTGGGAGAAAATCAGGTTTCGTTGATAGTTTTTTGATGGGTTTCTATTCTAGTTGAGGATGGAAAAACTATAGGTGCACATAAAAAATAAGATGATAAAAAGTTTAGTTTCTTAGTCACGAAGGAGATAAAGAATACAGAGTACAGAATACAGTTTTTAATGATGTTGGATCAAAAAGAGGAATATGATGGCTTTTGGCTGGCTTCAAAAGTGCTTTGCACGACTAGAAAGTCCATGGCTCAACATCTGCTACAGTCCCGATCGAAAAATTATATTTGGATTTTTAATATTTTAGACTTTCTTAATTTTTTTCTAACAGTGTGTAAACTAATTTAATTATAAACTTGAGAGATAAACATAGTTAATCATCATCACAATTTCCTCAATCATATATTCATATACTTCTTACTTATTATACAATTTTCTTATTCAGTGTCAGTTCCTATATATATATATATAGAGACAGTAATGCTTAACATATCAATATAACTCATACATTTGTCGTCCACAAATGCATCTCACAAGTATTCACAACAATGCAGCTGATGGAGAAATTAGTTACCAGATTCTTTTTTCCAAAGAAAATGCTTTGCCTTTGAATGTCATCCAGTCTTTCAACAACATTGCAGATCGGAGACAAACTAACTTAGCATTTTTCATGTTTTTTTCTGCCGTCTATGACCGTGATACGTTATGTAGCAACGACATGAAGAAACTAAAATATTTTTTAAAATTAATGGCGGAGGCATGGTGGACAGTTGTCCAAAAATGATAAATGTAAATGTATGTTCCCCATGCGTCAATGCGTAGATAAAGTCAGACTTAAGAAAACTGAAGCCTCCAAATCTATAGCTTTGTTTTTACTGTAGAGTAATCGAAGCATTGGAAAATCGGAATCGTATGCAAATGTGAAGTGTCTTCAACGGATAAGCATGGGCTTGTATTGGTTTTAGATTCCTGATATTACTTATGGGCCAGTTTGAAAAATGAACTAGAACCTACTTGAGGGTCAGGGCATGAAGTTGACTTTAGAAACCAACACTAAGGCTTGGTACTAAGAATATTTAGACTATCTTCTCCTTCAGTTAAGAAAACTTCCGTTGGTAGGTATCAATTGTTATCATCATCACTCCACAATCAGTCCAGTTTCACACAATTTAATCAAATGATACATCAATAATAAAGGGAGCTAGATAGCTCTCAGTTTTATCGTTGAGAACTTAACTTTTTAGCGTCTATGTTTGAGAAAAAGAAATAGATCATAAGTTATGGCCAATTAGTGACGTGATAGAAACAACTGATCATTATATTCAAATGTATTAAATGGATTCTACCCGTTACATATGTTGTTATACATAACTTTTCTGTAATTTGTTGTCTTTCTTCCAGTCAATCTTTAAACCTTTTTTCCTAACCTCAAACACTCACGTGCTTATAGTTTATAGAGATACCAACCGAAATTTAAAAAAAAAAGTGATTTTTGTTATAAAAATATTTCGCAAAATATACTTTGATATACAATATCTTAAGTTTATATACTTTATATAAATACTTTTTTTTTTCTCCAAGTTATCTCCAATATTTTCTTCTTGTGTTTCGAAATCCATATTTATTTTTCTCCTCCCTGTAAATATCAGGGTAATCTTTGACTTCTTTGCGCCTGAATAAATCTCGGTCATAGTAGTTTCTTTCACACGCACAAGGAAAATGTAAAGAGCAAAGAACAAAGCCTAAAGTTCCTAACTCATAAAGCTTAGGCATTAATAATGATCATTTTAAAGGTACATGAAAACCCAACGGTTGGAGCGCAAGGTGATAATACCCTGAATCATATATCTCATTCGCATATCCATCTGAGGATGATTTGACAGATCTTGTAAACGTCTGAAATACAAATCGTTGATCCGTTTTGATTTCCTTGATTCATCAAGTTTTTTGCCGATAGTTTTGAGAAAGAGACAAACAGCTTCAACGTTTTCCTCTGGACACATTTGCTCATCATCCCCCAAGAGCTCCTGTATACCAAAAGTTAAAATAAACAAACCAACGCAAACATTGTTCAAATATTGTAAGTACTGTTACTTAACTTGAACAATGTGGTGAGTAATCTTTTCTGGAACCATCTTCTGCTTTAGAAGTTCCCCGATAAAACGAAGATTTCCTAGAGTCTTGAGCTTCAACAATGTTTCCTTTTCCTTCCGATCTGGCGCGTTACTCTTTCTAAGCTCCTCGCTTAACTTTTTAGCTTCCTCAAACACCTGTTGACATAGATTCAGCAAAATCCTCTTGAATGTGATCGTTTTAGCCCCAGGCTCTGTAAACGTAGGCAGCTTGTCATGGATATCAAAGCACAATTTAGCGTACATATGACAATGAGTCGGCTCAAGGTTAGCTTTGTCAAAAATATGAGTTGTCAAATCCTACGATTGAAATAGAAGGACACATATTAGGCATATTGACGTAGCGGAAGGTAAAGAACACAAAGAGAACAATTGCACCATAATTAACGAAAGCTTCGTAAGTAACTTACGGTAAGTTTGTTGAATTCTCAAAGCGTTAAGGAATGTTATAAAACATAAAACTTAAACGCTTCATAACGAATAATAGAAAACCCTGAACAACCATGAAACCATAATCCTAGATGCAAATGGATAATGGATATTATTAGGGATGACGAGCAAGTTCAAAACCAAACCAAAACTCACCAAACAGAAACTGAATCTATGTTACTTAACCCCGACAGTAACGAATTTATGATAAGAAACAACAAAACTGAATTCAAATGCCCGTTTGGTGATGAGGATGAGATTTCTAGATGCAGTGTATGAGCACAATAATTTAAATATAGTAATTGTTCGTTTATTATTTTGGTTATACGTACAGAAATTGTATCTTGATACAATTACATTCATTTTATATTTATGTATATGTATGTGGATACGTTTTAAGATATATATAGATTTGTACAAAATTAAAACTAAATGATTGTAGAATAATTATGTTTAAAATGAGATTTTATGATTTTTGAAGAAAACAAGATTTTACTGTTTTGGTAGAAAAACAAAATTTTATGGTTTTAGCGGGAAAATGAGATTTTGCGTTTTTGATGAGAAAACAAAATGTATGGTTTTAATAAGAAAATGTGATTATACAGTTTTGGTGGATTTTTTTTTTTTTTTTTNNTTTTTTTTTTTTTTTTTTGGTGGTTTGGGCTGAATTTTTTTTTTTAATTTTGGTGAGAAAACAATATTTTGTGGTTTTGACGAAAAACTTTTTATTATTTTGATGGGAAAACAAGATTTTATGGTTTTGGTGGGAAAACGAAATTTTACAATTTTTGCGGGAAAGAAAGATTTTGCGGTTTTTATAGGAAAATAAGATTTTATGGTTTTGGCTAAAAAACAAGATTTTATGATTTTGGCAGGAAAACATGATTTTACCTGTTGGGGGAAAAACATAATTTTACAGTATGGTGGAAAAACAAAATTTTGTGGTTTTGGTGAGAAAACAAAATTTTACAGTTTTGGCAGAAAATGGAATTTTATGATTTTTGCAGGAAAACAGAATTTTTACGATTTTGGCATGAAATATTATTATGGTATCTTTGATAAAAAAAAAATTTGTTTTGTAAATTTTTTGAAAGATTGGTTTTATTATTTTGAAATTAAAACTAGAATTATTAATAAGAATGTTTTAAAATTTTATTATTTTTTGATGAATTTAATATAGTTATATGTACTAAATTAATTCATTTAAAAATTCTTTTTTTTGATGAATTTTAGAAATGCATTTAGATATCGATTTTATTTGATACTCTAAATTATCACCAAACAAACAATAATATGCATCTGGGTTAAGATAATGGATACAACTCACCAGAGGAACACCGCCAAACTCAAATTTTCTGAAACAAAACCGAGTGAATAAATCGAAATTCACTATAAATTAACATTTTAACTAAATATTTGCATTTATATATACTAAAAATTTTCTAAAAGCGAACCGAGCTTGAACAGAAAAATATAACCAAAACGGAACTGAACTAAAATTAATGCTGGTTCTAGCTCCGACTTCCCTCCTTTTACCGCAAAGCTAACGAAACCGGAAACGGTAAAGTGAAATGCCTAAACCTAAAATATGTAGCATAAGTAAAGGTACAAATGATGAATGTTTATTTGATTATAGCGGATAAGAATTCATCTATGCCTTAATCAAGATAAGAGCACGCACCACTAGGATATGAGGAGTAATGCAGGAGTTGACAAGTTGGTTCAAGAGCCGATCATATTTCTCTTCGGCCATCTGGTTCATTATCCTGTCCCAGCCAAGTGCAACAAAAATGAAACTGATATGAGCAATCAAAATCTCAAATATGTCCCATACAAGATGCAGCAGAGGAAGGAACTAAATTACCAGCTTCTATCTTCCAAAGCCAATGCTTTGAATGTTATCCAGTCTTGTAACAATACTCCAGATCGGAAACAAACCAACTTAGCATTTTTCATCTTTCTCTCTTCGTTATTTTGAAAAGAGAGGAAGAAAAATAAAATATTTTCTATCTTGATTGGTTTCCGATGATACAGATCTTGTAAGGATTTGGAAACCAGAGGTTTCTTTGAAAGAATTTTGATGGATCTCTATTTTAGTTGAGAATGGAGAAACTATAGGTGCACATAAAAAATAAAGGTAAAGTTTAGTTTCTTAGTCACGAAGGAGATAAAGAAAAAGGACAGGACCTACAGTCATAAAAAGGTAGGAGAGACATTTCGACTCTCATTTGAAAAGCTTTGTCATGAAACACTCTTTAAACACTTTTCTCTATGAATTATAAATTAAAAATTTAACTGTAAAATGAGATCATATTACAATAATATATTATTAAAATGTCTTGACTTAGAAAACTGCATCCTCCAAATTAATAGCTTTGTTTTTATTGTACTAGAGTAATCGAAACATTGGAAAATCGGAATTGTATATGCAAATGTGAAACGTCTCTAACGGAAAAGTATTGGCTTGAATTGGTTTTAGATTCCCGATATTACTTATGGGCCAGTTTGAGAAATGAACTAGAACCTACATGAGGGTCAGGGCATAGAGTTGACATTAGAAACCAACACTATGCCCAAAACAGACAGTTTTTGGGATCCATGTACCTTTAAATCATAAGTCATCTGTACCTCATAGTTGTTTCCCAATTCTCAAAAGAAATTCTTTAACTATGATGTTAGAACATGTAAGTTAGTAATTTGTTTTAGTATTGTTGTTGCGTTGTTAGATTTAGATTTGCATTTTTTACCTAAAAAAAGATGTAATCGAAAGGTTTTTTGTTTCCATAAAAAATAAGAAGCCTAAAACAATTATGCATACATCCCTTTGAGGCGTCTATTTTCAATTCAATACATTTTAGATACTTTAGATTACTCCTTTTGAGCTCACTTCCTTTTAAAATGAGAGACCAGTGATCAATACGTATCTCATTATATTCTATATATTATACAAATTAATCAGCCTAAATTAATTACGTGTAAACCGAATCATAACATCGCATAGATGCAAAATACAAATCAAATAACTAGTGGAAGAAAAAGAAGAAGAATAGTAATCTTTACAATGAGAGAGAGTTGTATGGTACTTAAACAGCTTTGAAACTACTAGGCATTTACAGGAACAGAGGAGGAAGACGATGTTGAGCTGATGGCTGAGACGCAGCCTTTAAGGCGATCAAGAATCGCGTTTTTGGTCTTCGTCAGGCTTGCGTGTGACGTCAAAGGCAGTCCTTCTTTGACACACTCGTCATACTTCTCTAGCACCGCCACAATGTTTGAGAAGTCCGGCCGCTTCGAAGGGTTTTCGGCCCAGCATCTCTTGATCAAGTGAGCTAGGGCTGGCTGACAGCTAGCCGGCAATGGCGGTCTCTCATTCTGCTCATTTAAAAATAAAAAGAAATATTTAATGACTTGTGTCCCAAGCATACAATCTCAATGTAAATCACAAACGCTACTTTACCTTTTCAGCGACTGCAAACGCAGCTTGCACGGGAGTCATGCCTTGGAACGGAAGCAAGGCAGTGGTGAGTTCCCATAGAACGATGCCGAAGCTATAAACATCGACTTTTCTAGTGTATGGCTTCTCCTTGATCATCTCTGGAGCCATCCATCGATAAGTTCCCATATTACCCTTGGCCTCTCTGCATTGCGTCTCAAGACAAGAAGTCCCAAAATCTGCAACTTTAACCCTCATTTCATCATTCAAAAGTAAATTGTTGGACTTTAGGTCTCTGTGGATAACACCCTGCGAGTGAAGATACTCCATTCCTCTTGAGATGTCTAAAGCCAGCCTTAGTACAGTCTCAATCGAGAGCGAATAAGGCTCTTTCTTGTTGAGGTACATTCGGAGATTACCTTGTGACATGTATTCCGTTATTATGCAGTATACCGGCGGTTTCTTGCACGCCGCAATAAACTATATATCAAAATATGGATGTAATTAGCAGTTAAGAGATAATCATTTAAAACTCACAATCCAAAACCAGAAAGTGGACAGATATGTTCTAAAAATGACAAGATCTTTGATCTGTTTTATTTTCTAACCAAGATTTTAATTATTGATAACAAAAAAGGGTTTAGACTCTGGTAAGAAGATAGAGAATTCAGACCTGGACGATGTTAGGGTGAAAGAGACGAGAAAGCAGAGCAACCTCGGACTTAAACTGTTGTTCGAGCTTAGCCCTTGTCTCTTCCTTGTGTGTTGGGATCCTCACCATCTTCACGGCGACGGCTCTTTGTTTGTAGATCCCTCTATAAATCCGGCTATGCGCTCCGGAAGCAAATTTGTTTCCAATAAAGAGCTGCGAAAGATCTGCGGTCCATTCCTCTCTTTCGCCTTTAGACGCTTCCCACGTCTCCACGTTCTCGGACTCGAGAATCATCGACCAAGATTCCATACTATCGAATCTCTTCTTCTCCATCGTCTCACTTTCTGCATACCGCGGGTTGGTTCTGGAGGAAGACGGGTTAGCGGATAAGGCGGGGAAGGAAGGCTCAGGAGGAAATTTGGATCTCAGAGACCGCCGTAGACGAAACGGGTTGAAACATGAACCAGACATGGTGTATCAAAGGAGAGTTAGCTTGGGTCACAAGGTAGGGTTTGAAAACAGAGGATCTAGGTTTTTTTTTGTTTCTATCAAACTAAGTCTTTCCTTCTAAAAGTGTGAATAGATTTCAAGAAGTGCATGAACTGATTCAAAAACATGGGTTCGATAGGATCTCCCGAGAATAGAGCCGCGGTTTCATTAATTTTCTCGGGAAAACAAAACAGAATCAAGGAAAAGAATTTTTTCAAACAGTGGGTTTTAAATAAGTTAAACTAAGAAAGACTTATGTCAAAAGGAAGAGACTTTTACAGGAAGGAAACAGAAACAGAGAAGGAAACAAATGGGTTTCATCGTTCTCTTTTCCTAGTAGATAGAACGAACAAAGGAAACTTTCCGGGAAAATTAACAAAGGAAGGGAGAAAAAATTTCCGGTGGAAAAAAAAACTAAGGACACGAGAAGAGGGAAAAGCACCAGAAAAGTTTTGGATACAAGTTGAGTTTTGGAAGTTAAAGAAGAAACCAAGTGAATAAGGAACGGATCCAAAGCAAGGGATTTTCAAAGGTTTCTCGTGATTGCTTCGTTCAAAAGTTAGCCTTTTGAGAGAGCAAGAGTTATGATACATTTTTTATATACGAATTTTTTTCTCTCTTTAGAACAAATCAAATCGTGTTCGGTTCGTGTTATAAGTGTATGTTGAGGATAGTTAATGCCAATTGGAACTCTTCTCAAATTTGACCTGAACTAACGAGTCATCAAGTTACCGACTTAATTTGTTGCATGTCATTGGATTGAAAGTGATATTTTTTGGCAATTGAAATATTATTTAGGATTCACGTTCAGTTTCTAATCTCTGTAACGTTTCTTTACCTTATATTCATTACTAGAAATGAAAAAACCTTACGATAGACTACTTTTTTTTGGCTGATATGTGGAACTTAATTAATAACATCTTCATCCAATAAACATATATATTATGAATTAAACCTTGACTAAAAGTGTATTTAAGTTACTTTTTATTTTGATAGATGGGAGATTGGAGATGATGTGGCAATCTGAATGGACGCAACTGTGCAAAAGGTGAAATATTACTGTACTTGGCGACAACTACTGTGAACAATCTGTGAGTGATTCAATTCGCTGCCTTTTCGTACTAAATTGTTATCATTACAGATAAAATATGTTTACCAAGTGGCTTCAGACACGTGGAACCCCACTAACGGAACCACGTGGAAGCTGTAGAAGCTAGTTTCGGTTTTCGGTGACTCTACAAAAAAGGCTACACGGAAAAAACAGGGGCGTATCTTATCTGTAAACTAGAAAACAGGCTAGCAAACTTTCTATTTAACCCATTATAAAAACTAGGCCCACGAAAATATTACTATTTCTTTTATGGGCTAAACAATTTATAGGCCCATCATATTGTATCTTTCTCACTGTACTAACAAATAACAAGTAACAACGACGAAGTAACGTCACATGCCTTTGAAGTTTGTTTATGATCAATTGATCATCACATGAGGTTAGGTCAAATGCCTGTGAACTGTAGGTTTAAGGAGTTGAGAGAGATTATGAGCAATCGTTTCTTGTCTTAGAGGTGGTTGTAGCACAGCTTCAAACCGCTTATGAACATGCAGTCTCAGTCAAACCCGCTTCTTACGAGGGTTTGCTTGCGTTAGGACAGCAGGAATTTGAAATTTCGAAGCTACACTGGTCTTACTTGCTAGCTCAGAAGATCGATATCTCGAGTTGGGATCCGGAAGAAACCCTTAAAACTTTGACAAGGCAGAGGAGAAGATGAAAGACGCCACAAACTTGTGGGAGAAGCTTGAAGAATAGAGGATGGATGATCTTAAAAACCCGTTTGGACAAGAAAGAGGAGAAAGAAGCAATGAGGAGATGGAAACGTAGAGGTTTCAGACATTGTTTGTTTTGTTTATGTTGTTTGCATTAAGGACAAAAGCTTCATTAATGTCGAGTTCTGATTTCTGAAACAGAGAGCTTCACTTGTTTGATGATAAACACATTACAACTCCTAGAACGATTATCATATTATTATCATTATTATTATTATCTTCCATAAACATAAACACCCCACACATTAAACACACCATTGACTAACAATCGATCACGCGATTCGTAAACATATCAACACTAATCTTAGTCTTAACTTATTGACGTAAACACACAACACAAAAACAACTTCTTTCTTTCTTTGCTTCACTCAAACCCTCAACTCCGTGTTTAGAAAGTCTCTACGGCTGCTGTTGGGTTCAGGTCAGTAACTGCAGAAGCGTTCTTCATTGCCTCGAACCGTGGCTCCTTAGGCTGAAACTTAACCCCAGCGTAGAGCTTCATGTAGTCATCAAAGACAAAACTCGGGTACTCGGTTTCTTTCCCGGCGATCGATGAAGCTGGAGAGATCTCGGCATCGCTTCCCGGGTTGTAGAACGAGGCAATGGACATTCTGTTTCCTTCTTCTTGAGTCACCACACGGTGCATCACACTCTTGTACTTGCCGTTGGTTATCACCTACATTCAATTAAACAAAATATTTTCCGGTTAAACCTTAACCATTTCCAAAGAAACCATTTAGACTGTAGATAAATATTTAACTTAAACCATTTCTCTCAATTTCATCAAACCGAAACTAAACCAAAACCCAATTCCACTTACATTCAATTAGGAAGATTTATATTCTGGTTATCTTGAATAAAATTTAAGCATCGCTTACGGTTTATCTAAACCGGTTAGTAACCATTTACGACATCCAAATTTCCCAACCCCATTTTGAGATTGCAAACTTGCTATACCGGTTTAACTCGATTATAATACTAACTAACCGTTTACTCAGGTTTCATGAAAACAGGGACAAAACCAAAACCTCAAATCTCAATACCAAACATTGTTTTGAAAATGCGTGTGAACTTAACTAACATACCTCAAGTTGGTCACCAAGATTGATGACAATGGAGTGGTTGAGTGGAGGAACATCGATCCAGTCACCATCTTTAAGGAGCTGGAGACCACTGACCTTGTCGTCTTGAAACAACAAGATGATGCCTCCTGCATCAGTGTGGGCCCTGAGACCTTTGATCATCTCTGGTTTAGGACAAGATGGATAATTGCTCACCTTGGTCCCAAAGGTTGGACCTTTTGTTCCATGAAACACTTTCTTCAAATACCCTTTCTCTAACCCTAGATTCTCACACAATAGATCCAACAAATCCTCCGCAAGAGTCTCCAATCTCTTTCCAAAATCTTTCATGGCCGTCCTGCAAAATCAAAACATTTTTAGTTCTTCAGTTGAATATTTCAGTATCATCACCCAAAGAAAATAAGTAATATTTTAGTATGCCTCTTTAATAAAGTGTCTTTAAGTTTTTAGAGTTTAATCTAACTTTATCTTTCATAACAAAGAAAAATTAGAGGATGGAAAGTGAAATAACTAGAATAAAACTGTTTTTTTTTTTACCAACTAACAAAGAAACTTTATTTTTATTACCAATAAGGTACCACAAAATCTTTTTAATTAAGGTAAGAGAGGTAGAGTGGCCCTTTTAAAGGAATATAAAATATGATTTAAAGCTGTGTTTATGAAAGAAAGGTATGTACCGGTATTCTTCAGACATATCAGGAATGTCGTGGAGATTGGATTGAGGGAGATGGCGAAGGTAGAAAGTGCTTTCCCAATCGACATCCTCAACTTCTCTCTCAAGATTTTCCAAACCTTTGGACTTGAGCATGTCGTTGAACTTTTGTTCCATTGATTTCTTGTAATGTTCCTTTGTCATCTTCTCGACGTTGTCCATTAAATCATGTGGTAACCCATGGTTTACTATCTGAAAAATTAGATTAACCCCAAACAAAAAGATCCACATTACCATTTAAGTTCACAAACTTAAAAAGCTACATATAATCATATATATTATAAACTCATGTATATTTGTACCTCAAAGAAGCCCCAATTCTCACAAGCATCGTTGATTAAAGCCATGGTTTGGTCTCTCTCTTCACCATTGAGCTTGGACAAGTCTACAACTGGAAACTTAATGTTCTTTTCCATCTCTCTTTGTTTCTATCTCTCTTCTTTGAAAGTCTTTGTTTGAAGTAGCAAGTTGTGTATGTTGTTGATTGTTTTGATGTGAGAGTACTTGAGGGAATGAGAGAGGGTTGCTATTTATAGGCGCAGAAGAGGGGAAATACAATAAATAAATGTAAGAAAATATGTGTGATCACTGATCATAGATAAGATGTATAAAATGATTTATTCAAATAGATAAAAAAATAATAATAAAGTAAAAGAAACAGAACTTCGTGGAGCATGTATGTGAGCACATCTATCGTGGACCCCTACCCTCTTTCTTCTTTATGAGATTGATTCATTTGGCATTTTCCTTTTGGGACTCTATTTATGCACTTCAATTGGTTTCTTTTCTCTTTGTTTAGTTTTTTTTTTCAAATATTTTATTTTTTATTGGAAATAATTGGAAAGGTCTACAACTAAGAAAATTCTAAGGAGCCAATTACACTAGCTACTTGAATCCATGGTTCGAATCATAACCACATCTAATGAATAGTTGTTGAGAAAAAAGAAACTATTACTAAGATGCGGATTTTGAAAAGTTCATCATCTCTATTTCTTGTTAAAACATATGTATTGCTATTTATTACTTAAAATCTCTTACTTTTTCCAAAACCATAGTAAGAAAATCACATACGTTATATATATATATATATATATA